>CAJHNH020000962.1:0-17500 GCA_905116865.2 Candidula unifasciata | reverse complement strand
AAATCAAATATCCTAATCCGTCTCTTTTGTCGTGCGCCATAAATTGCAGTTACAAATTAAATCAAATATCTTAATCCGTCTCTTTTGTTGTGCGCCATAAATTGGAGTTACAAATTAAATCAAATATCCTAATCCGTCTCTTTTGTTGTGCGCCATAAATTGCAGTTAACATTACCATAATCATTGCTTTTGTTATTGATATTGTAATACGGCTAATACATTATCGTTTGCCCCCTCTCTCCCCAAACGATGTTCTTTTCATTCTTCTCTAAAATTAGATTTGTTTTCATGATTCATATTTACAGTATCCATTGTCCATTTTTACAGCTTTAATAGAAGTACAGACCATATACGAACGAACGAGCGAACTTTATTTTCAAAAGGTCACACATTGGGCACGCACGCCAGTCTCACATTTGGCCCCTTCAAAGCCCCCATCTATCACACACCAGTTGTATTTTATTGATACAACATGTTATGTTTACATAATAATGTGCATATCATGAATATCTAGAAAAAAAACACAAAAGCATAGGTAGTAAAATGCCTGCACACACTCGTGCGCCCGCACACGCCCACATGCATACGCTCACTCACTTACTTACATACACATATGTACACACCAACATACACACACACAAACCCGCATACAGCCATAAAAAATACATACACATATACACATACATTCATAAATACGTACATACAGACACACTCATGCACACAGAGACACACTCACAGACACATACGCAGACAAAAATACACACCTGGCACACATACAGAGACATCCACACACACACGCAGACACACACACATAAGTATATACACACACAGACACGCACACACGCACACACACACACGCACACAGAGATATACACACGTACTCAAACGCATGACACACACATGTAGAAACACACACAGACACACACGCAGATACACACAGCCATACACACAGACATAAACACAAACCCAGACACATACCCACAGAGACTCCCACGCAGACACGTACACAGACACACACGCAGACACACACACGCAGGCACCACACGTTAGAGAATTTGTGAGTGTGTGTGTGTGTGTGCCTGAAGTTTCTTGTTGGTTAGTGTGTTAATAGCATTCCACATGTCTGCACTATTTGTTTTGTCTGTAAATTAATTTGTTAATGTGATCTTTCTTGTTATTACAAATTAAATTTTGTACTTCATTTCTTAATTTACGGTAAAATTTGTGATTTTTATTCTTGTGTGCCGTTCTCGTTCTCTCATACTTTTGAGAGCTTCGCTAGTGATCCACATTCAGCCTGCTGTTTTTATAAACTGGGTTTTAATTGTGTCAGTTGTTCTATCGTTTCATTCCACAGGCTTGGCTGTCTCAGACCTTGGTTGTCTAGTAACCCTGATCTGGACAGGTATATGCTATAACCCAGTTTTCAATGAACTTGACTTGCCCTTTGACCCCATAGAGGTGCAGTATCTGACAGCAGGAGGACCACACATAATATTTGCCCGAGTTACAAGCTGTATCACGGTCTTCATCACTCTGGAGAGATGCCTCTGTGTGACCATGCCGCTGAGGGTAAGTTCTATCGGAAGTGTGGTTGACATAAGCCTAAGAAGTTAGTTTGTATTCTTAACAGGGTGTTTCCAATAAATAGTAGCATTTCTGTCTGATGCTATGTAATCTCAAATAGATTGTTAGCCCAAAAGACACATAGTTTGTAGACTTAACGCAACAGCTGAGTCAATTAGGCTCTTCAGTGGACAAATCTGTCTCGTCGTGGATTCCTGTTTCACTGTGGCTTAGAAGGAAATGAGAAAGCGGATAGACTGGCCAAAAGCGGCATTAACATCGTGTACTCAAATGTTTTAGCCCACAAAGAGACTAAGACAGTAACAGACTTTATCATCCAGGAAAAGTACCTGGATACCTACGACAAAGTTTCTCCACCAGACGTGCACTAGGGAGGTACAGTGTACTACATTCAGACTAAAGACGGGGTACAATAGACTGCCAACATTAGTTAAAATGAGTCGGTGTAGGAAACAGAAAACGTTGAGCACGTTCCCTAACACTGTAAACAGTATGCTGCTAACAGAGAAGCAGTCTAGCCTATTCAAGATTCAGTGAAAACAAAAGCTGTGTGGTGCACAGGCAAATGGGGACTGCATGAGAGCATTCGTAAAGTTTTCTGTTAATTTTTTTTTTTTTTAGAACATTGAAGAAATACTAATTTTGTTTGTCGTCTTCATTGGAATACGAACAGGTGTTCTAGCAATGCTTTGATTAGTCTGTTATTATGTCATGGAATGGAAGCCGCGGTGGTGTCGAGTCAAGACGCTCGCCTGCATCTCGGAAGATCGTGGGTTCGGGACTTGATAGAGCCGGACTATTTTGTTTTAAATCAAAAGATGAACTTGGCTCCCAGGTCTACCCAGTATTTAGTAGGTACCAGGTATAGTCCTGGGAAGTAAAGGTGGTCCCCGTGATGTTGACCCCAACACCCCCAGTGCCGCCTGGTCTATAAAATATGTCTAGCCCCGTATCCCCAATGCTCATAAATACGTGGAAGTGAGTCCTTTATGCCACAGAATACCATTTGTTGAGAGCCTCCACCCCTCCCCCTTTCCCCCCATAGCCACTCTTCCCCACCCCCCCCCCTTTTTTTTTAACAACTAGCTTATCGACTGTAGAGTAGTTTTGTCTATTTGCACTAAGTTACTACAAACATTTTATTCATCAGTCACACTGAAAAAAAAATTGTGGATGTAGGTAAGCTCTTTTATTCTCCCTTGTATCCCTTTGAAAAAAAAAGTTTCTTCGTTCGTTCGTTTTTTCTTTTCTACAACATATTTAATCTTTGAATTTCTCAGCTGTGTTATTTCTTACTAGGCTATGTAAATCATTTTAGTATTCTTGAAGATATTCGTGCTGTCGTAACTGTGCTTATGTATAATAGCTTCCCCCTGTTTCCTATTGCATCTGCTCTGGTGTCATTATTTTACCAAGGATAAATCTGACGATGTGTTAAAATGTTCAGCGAAGCACCGCACCCTACCCTTTTAGGAAGGGAAAAAAAACTCGAGATGTTCTAGCTGCCAACCCAACAGCCTCCGGTTATATTTATGGTCTGGTTTATTTGCGGCACTTGAGTGACTATGATTATGGTATGTGCGCCAGCTTTCTGATTCCATTTACCTAACGTACCTATCCTAAGCTAAGGTTTTCCCTGAGTGGCGCGGTAGATACGAGAAGGCACATTGAAATCCAAATGTTGTTAGATTCATGCACAACACATAGGCCGTCAGAGACCGCTTCAAAACGCTACAATTAGCTCTTTATAATCTTATTTCGTTTGACGTTTTTTTTTCGGGAGGGAGTGGGGTAGGGGTGGGGGAGGAGTAATATAACTGTTGCAAGCAATAATTATAAGCTGTCTACTATTCTTTTCCTCAGGTAAAGTCGGTTCTTACATCTGGAAGAGTCAAATTCATCATCGTTTGTATCTTTGTTACTATATTTGCCATCATGATCCCCGGATACTGCGGTAGCAGATTGGCGCTAAAGTTTTTCCCGGATCGAAATAAGACTTTAGTCGGTACGGTTTTCAATGATCAACGGCAGATTGTGGAAGGAATCATATTTGCTTTTGGTGGAGTATTTTTAGAACTGGCTGCATTCATTTCAGTTGTTGTCTGCACGATTATATTGATTATTAGACTTCGAGATAAGACCAAATGGCGAGAAATGTCTACTTCAATGACTCTAACAGAGAAAACATTCACTCGTGACCAGAATGTAACAAAGATGGTTATTGTCATTGCTGTCTTCTTCATTGTCTGCTTCACGCCTACTTGCGCCACACTTGTTGGTATGATTCTAGAGCCTGAGATGTCAGTTGTTGGCAGGTACAAAAACATGTTTGTCTGTGCATTCAGCGTCTCTTTCACCCTGGAGTCTGTCCACTCCGCCACAAATATTTTTATCTATTACCACATGAGTAGTAAATATAAAGCAGTGTTACAACAACTGTTGCGGAGGTGAGGCGGTGTCTTCTTGTCCGTTCATCTACAACTAGTGACGTCCAAGCTGGAGCTTGGATGTGTAGACAAAGTGTAGTCTCCAAACTGGGGAAACGTTCTGCGAAGTACAACCGGTTCTTTATTACTATCCTATCCCAGATGACCCCACAGGACAGTCACACATTTTAGAGGGCTGGTAAAACTGGGTTTCCTGGCTTTCTAATGCTTTTAACGACCGCAAAACATCTAGAACTGGTCCTAACCCCAACCCACCTACGTCCCACGAGAGAGTGCAGCCTAGGTCCCAGGACTGCATGCAGTCTAGGTCCCACGACTGCATGCAGTCTAGGTCCCACAAATGCATGTAGCCTGTCTACCACCCCCTGAAATATTAGACTGCCCCGTGACCTATGGATTATTTCCTGTTTGCGAATATATATGTATATAAATAAAGCAACAGTAGAACCTGCTGACGTTTTTTTGACCAGATTATCGGGCGGTCGCCGACTGGTATTTTAAAATATCGGTCCAGCACTATATTCCCGATATGCCAGTTTGGAAAAAGAGATAGATACTACTGTTTACTGGACTGAATTTGTTTCACTTCGGTTTGTGATATTGTTGTTTATGTGCTTTGATTATGCTGAATAATGTTACCTTTTTAAAAACTGTCAATGGGGTAGTTTGCATTGTTTCTTCGAGTATCCAACTAGTACTTGACTCTATAATCTATAGCAGTGAGAACACAATAATATTGATAGATATATATTATGATTTTTTTAAATATTTTTTTATGTATGTATGTATTGATCTATTTTTGAAAATTAAAATCTAAAAAAAAAAAAACAACAACAGGCATTATCTGCAGAATGTTCTGTGGGAATAAGGACGATGGGAACAAACTCTATGTTAAATTGTGTTCTAGGGGAACATAAATGCAGAAAAGAAGACGCAGCCACCAGAGTCGTAATATTATGGTTTAAGGGAGATGGGTTGAATGAACACGCCTGTATGCATCACGATGATTCAGCTAGGAGTCTTCAGCTGGTATGTAAAAGAAAGGTAAAGGTCCCTTTTCCCCTCCTTTAGGTGTATAGGGCATTTAGGGCTAGATCTATATTTTCATAGACCAATCGGCACAAGATAAGTGATGTGGTCAGCATCACGCCTGCCGCCTTTACTTCCCTGGACTGCACCCGGTACCCACTCAAGGCTGGGTCGACCTGGGAATCAAGTTCTTTTTCGAAAAATGTCCAGCTTCGCTAGGGAGCGAACCCATGACCTTTCGATCCTCACGCGAGCGTCTAGCCGCTCCGCCAAGGCGACTCCCAGCGGGTATGGTGGAGGGTATACGCATGGCAAAACAGGTAAGCTTTTAAGCAGAATACAATTCGCGCCATCAATAGTTAACCCTTTGTTCCTGCTGAGGAAGGGGATGGAACATGCTTAAGAATTCTCGAGTGCAATGACGTCAGCTTTTAATTTCTCAATTAAGTAGTTATAAGCATTACGCTGGGAGTGATATGCAAGACAAGCTAGTTTCCAATAGTATTTTGTCGTATGCAGTGTGATTGATAAGGCTACATGGCTCCAAGGGATCGACAAAGAAACCATGGAGCAACGGGGAAGACCTCAAAGTGCACTGTTCTGTTAGTGACTAATGCCTAAATAGAACCACAGGAAATGTCCATTGATAAAGAAAAAGATATAATTTTATTTTAGTTATTAATTAACTAAGGGCAGTAAGCCCAATTACACTTGTGGTTTGTTTGTGCAAATAATTAAAATAGATATTCCTTAAGCTTCCCGTACAATATTCTACATTGTGAAGCTAGCATAACACTGCCAGTCAGGTCTAGGGGAATCATATGTAATCGTGTGTGTGTGTGTGTGTGTGTGTGTGTGTGTGTGTGTGTGTGTGTGTGTGTGTGTTGATGTGTGTGTGTGTATTATTTTGTTATTTCAAGATGACGATTCACTAGATAATGATTAATCGTCATCACCACAATCATTTATATATTATGATCGTCCTTCTTAGGACGTAATTTTTTTGTTATTTGAAGCCCCCACTCTGGCTTTTGCCAGGGGCCGCAATATAGGCAGGCCATCAATATGGCAAATTGTCTGAACGCGGTTTCTGGGACCTCTCCACGGCGATCCTCATCCGCATGGTGGCACTTTGTGTCATCGGGTGTTTATCGCTTGTGTGATGTCCTGGTGAGATAGAAAGTCAGTCAGTATTCATTTATATCCACTTTTGTTGTTAAGCGTAGTGGCTAGAGGAACAGTTTACAGTCCGGTGGTTGAAGGGTGGCCATGTGTGTCGATACTTTAATGTCATCGGTCTAATTTCACGAGAAATTTTATGTGTGTTATTTGTTAATATGCTGCTCATTAATCTGCTTAATCTGTTTCTTTGCGGTCGTACTTGTGTGTTGATGTCTTAATAACAGCCTCTGTTAGTAAAAAAAGTTGGCTGGCTCTTTCGCTTTTTGTTTCTCTTTCTCCGACCTATTCTCACGTCCTCCGAAAATATACTTTCTGTACATTTATATTCTTTAATTTGCACCAGACAAGTACTATTCAGCCCTATATCAAGCGGACTAGAAATTCTATTGACCTGAATTATTTCGCTTATATGTATATTTACTTTCAAGTTATATTTTCTGCATGGTGAACTTAGCCTATTCAACTAGTCTTATATTATGCTCCCCTCGTTGTCGAGCAGGCACTAATTCTCTGCAAATAGTAGCTCGTTTATTTGTGTGGATCTAATTTTTCCTTTGGATAGTAAAGTTCCTAATTTTCTTAGTTTTCTGAGTGGACTGCAATCATGATGGTTTCTTCAGATATTCTGTCTACTCTATATATTAAATAAGACACATCCCTGCCTCATCCCTGTATTGATTATAAACATTTCATGTATGCCTTATTGTTCTCCCAGCGCTTTCAACAAGGGACAGATTGACTGACTGACTCTCTACTCCACCAGGACATCACACAAGCGATAAACACCCGATGACACAAAGTGCCACCATGTGGATGAGGATCACCGTGGAGAGGTCCCAGAAAGCGCGTTTAGACAATTGGCCACATTTATGGCCTGTCTATATTGCGGCCCCTGGAAAAAGCCAGGATGTGGCTTCAAAGAACCAAAAATTTCGTCATAAAAAGGACGTAAGGATATGATATTAAAAAAAGGGGGAGGGGGGACATATTGGCTTGTCTGTGGTCAAGGTTTTGTGAGAGCACGTGTGCAACTCGGAGTAGCAAATGGATCATCATAGTCTGGTTTAAGTGATGCAGCAGTGAGTGACGAGAGGATCTGAACGATACTCGACGCCTAGAGGAAAAGCAAGAGGGGCATTTATTAACTGCTTCTGGTACCGTTGGTCTTAATTAATCCTAATTGTTCAAAAGCCGGTTCATTAGAGTTCGTTTTCCCCACAAACGGAACAAAATTACAGTGTCTCTATTATACGTCTACGACTCCACGTCTTAGAGTGGGATACGATTACCTCTTTAAAGACGTATCGCAGTATACTGGGGAATAAATTAATCTCTAATAAACGTATCGCCAGTATACTCCCGTTTTTTAATACGTCCTTACGTCCTTTTTAAGAAATTTTTGGTAAGCCCCATCCTGGCTATTTCCAGGAACCGCTATAGACAGGCCATGGAGTCTTAACGCGCTTCTGGGACCTCTCCACGGTGATCCTCTGGTGCAGTAATTGATATATCACAGAAGTCCCTTGAGAAAATGACAGATACAATGAAATGTTTATACGAACACAAAGGCAAGAGTAGCTTTCATTGTATATACAGCACTAACACAAAAGGCATTTGTGTTTGTGTGGGGAAAAAAGAAATTGAAACTAATACTAAATTGAAATGTTTGATTTTGAAATAAGAATCTACATTTAAGCACTCGGGACACTCCTATAAGCGCTTCGTCTCAATCTGCAAAATCAGACAAAGACTTCAAATTCCGATGGCACCAGTATCTGTTTGATAGTAAATCCCTCTCGCCTTTCCTTCGAGTGTTGAGCGTCAGCCAGATCCCATGGTAACATAGGCTAATTCTGAACTTAACAATATTTACTCTAATGTCAAATCAGTACTGCTGCGTAGAGCGGAAACATGAAGAAAAACTACATAAAAATTAATAATAAACTGCACACATCCATTAACAGGTACCTGCGCACATAGAAGAAATTTAGTTGATGCTGAAATTACTAATGTTGACCTTTGGGGGAGAACTCAACAAGTTCCAGTGGACAATCAAGCGAAGAAAAATGCTGGCTTTGGATAGGACACATTTTGAGAAGACCTGAGGACATTATACTAGAATGTAGTGCACGGGCGTTCCACACTCAGAGACTCGTCCACACATGAAATATTAACAATGGGCCAGCGCATGGATAACCTGCAGCAATTTATTGCTCTTACGGAACGCACACACACACACACACACACACACACACACACACACACACACACATACACACACACAAACACAAACACACACAAAAACACACAAAAACACACACAAACACACACATAAACACACAAACACACACACAAACACATGCACACAAACACACAATCATGTATTGAAATATACATATAAAAATGTCATAGAAAATGGTTCGCTCACTTTCACAACATGTGACCAGGAAAAATGTTTTTTTTTTTAAAGTAGAAACATCATAATACACACACAAAAATTTCTTCAGTTGAAATACAGAAGACCAAATCCCGGATGATAAACAGATAATGTCCAATGTCTGTATATAAACTAAACTATATATTTACATTAGGAAATTCAGGATTGTAAATCGGTGATCAATAAAACTGGGTGGAGAAATTAATAGTCAGTATATACACAACAACTGCTGCAAACGATAATTATGTATAGAGACGTTAAGGAGACAGAGAGACAAAAACACTACATAATTCAAAACATCTGGATAAGCAAAATCACGAATGAGACAGAAATATAGTTAACAGAGAAAGCAGCTTGAAGGAATATTCAAATCGAGAAGAAGAAAAAATAGAAGTAAAAAAGAAACAGTAAAATAAGAAAAAAAAATGTGAAGTAGATATTGCCATAGATTACGAAATGTAACAGAGCAAACATGCACTAGACGAGAAATTAAAACACAAAGAGAAGCGTTCGATTGAGACATACAGGAAAGAGAGATGAAATGACGGATGAAAACCAAAGAGAAAGTCTGGACAGACGGGCAGGGACAAAGGTACACTAAACTGGACAATTACACTGGACAGAGGCGAGGAAGAAGCAGAGTAATCATAAAGGGAATTTTAATTGGAATTTTAACATTTTTAACAATAATATTTTTTTAAAGGAAGCTGCAAGACAGAAAGAGGGGGAAATGGAAGTGAGTGAGAGAGAGAGAGAGAGAGAGAGAGAGAGAGAGAGAGAGAGAGAGAGAGAGAGAGAGAGAGAGAGAGGAAAGAAATTATAGTTTGTGTAAAAGTGACACTCTAACTCTAGGATCATACTGTCTACTTTCAGATGTAATCAAACATATAATGTGGCCAGAAGCGTGTAGTAGTCAGGCATGTTATCAGACAACTGAGTTAGCCAGAAATGTTATTACACATGTGATGTAGCAAAATATGTGATCAAACATGTGATGTAGCGAGACATGTAGAACATCATACATGTGATGTAGCGAGACATTGGATCAGACATGTGTTGTAGCGAGACATTGAATCAGACATGTGATGTAGCGAGACATTAGATCAGACATGTGTTGTAGCGAGACATTAGATCAGACATGTGTTGTAGCGAGACATTGGATCAGACATGTGTTGTAGCGAGACATTGAATCAGACATGTGATGTAGCGAGACATTAGATCAGACATGTGTTGTAGCGAGACATTGAATCAGACATGTGATGTAGCGAGACATTAGATCAGACATGTGTTGTAGCGAGACATTGAATCATACATGTGATGTAGCGAGACATTAGATCAGACATGTGTTGTAGCGAGACATTGGATCAGACATGTGTTGTAGCGAGACATTGAATCAGACATGTGATGTAGCGAGACATTAGAACCATCGATGACATGTGTATTATACATCTGTTGTAGCCAGACATGTGATCAGACATGTTGTGTAGCCAGACATGTGATAAAACATGTGATGCATGCAGCCTGATTTGTGATTAAACATAAGATGTAGCTAGACATGTAATCAAACATGTGATGTAGCTAGACATGTGACCAAATATGCGATGTAGCCAGACATGTGATGAGACATGTGATGTAGCCAGACATATGATCAAACATGTGATGTAGCTAGACATATGATAAACATGTGATGTAGCTAGACATATGATCAAACATGTGATGTAGCTAGACATATGATAAAAGATGTTGTGTAGCCAGACATGTGATCAGACCCGTGATGTAGCCAGAATTCTCATTAAACAAACATCCATTAAAAAGATTTGTTCAGAAGATTTTCTGCACCTCTTATAAATAGCATGTAGCTAGCCTCTCCTGTGCTAGGCAAAGCGGTTACTTCCTCAATTGTGTATGCAACAAAACGTGGCCTTGAATGTCGATTTAAACTTTGAACTCATGCTCAAGTAAATAAATATATTGACTCCAGCATTGATGGATTCCAGATTAAATAAAACAGAAAATGCAGCAAGCAAGAGATTAGTTCGACGTCCGTCAATTCGCATGTCAGTGTCGTATAACATGTAAATGAAAACTGCCGTGCTGGGAACGTAAGATATTATAAAAATAACAGATATTAGCAACACCATTTTGACAACTTTATTGTCTCTGCCAGACATGGCCGCCTTGTTAGAAACAGACGTAGCATTTTGGCGCCATTTTGATTTCTGACGTAAAGATGATACAAGAACTAGGGTGCATACAGTAACGAGACACAAGGCTATGACTGGTATTGTGTTGTTTGTTATAAATGTGATTTGCTCAATTGTGTCTCTATTCGCCAAAAAGGAAACCCCAAGCAAAGTCTTGTTTCTCAAAAGATCGAAGATCATTGCTGGTCGTGTAGTATATAAACTTGGACAAATGCTTGCTAGCATTAGTAAATACACAAACTGAAGATATAGGACAGTTCGTTTAGGGGTGAAAAATTGTTTGACCTTCAGTGGCACAGTAACACAGATACATCTCTCTAGTGTGATGTAGGCCGTTATCCATGCACTAATTCTTGTGAACATTACATGACACCACGATACCACGTACATGACATCCCTGGCAACAAACGGTAGATCCATCGCCAGAAAAGGTGGAGCCCCATTAATATTGGCATACATCAGTGTGATCTGAGAACCCAAATCTGACGTAGCCAAACCTAGGAGACTGATGTTGACAGTGTCCCGCACGCCCTGTTTAACGAAAGTGATTATGTTTAGAACGTTTGTAATAACACCAAATATACACACTGCCTGGCCAGGGCCCCATGAGTTCACTAAAAGGAAGTAGTAGAGGATTTCGTTGGATACAATTATTGGGAAGCTTGTTGCGTTCTTTAGTCTTTCTTCTTCTTCATTAGTAATGATAATGTGAACATCTACACCCGCCATAAAAACGACTGTATTGTTAGAATTCCACGTTGACTAAAACGGGATTACACGAACATGTCCTAGACCACAGGTTTCCAATGCTACTCAGCTTTGCAGGTCGCATAATGTTCAAGTAATTGTGAGATGTACTGCAAAATCTAACCATAGAAACACTTATAATTTTCTTAACTATCATAAGCTACCCATTAAAAAAATCACTAGAGAAAGAAAGTAGACGTGGCATCATTGTTTGACTTATTGAACTAGATACTAATTCTAGGACGATTACTCTCAGAAAGGACACCTCTCCCCTGTATGCTAACTGCCTCCATTACTGGTTTCAGTCGGTGTCTGATAGCTCAGTGTCTGTTGTAATGTGGAAATTAGGCGCCTTTAAACACGTTTAGACTCAGTTGTAGCAAATTAACCTTGAATGTCATCAGAGACTTTCTTTAGTGCCAGTCTAATCGTAATTTTTAATAAACTTCAGTGCAGCAATTTCAGTTATCATTTTTATGGGTTCGATAGCAAATATAGCAATCACATGCAATAGGCACAAACCATACAAGTGAATAAGTACACCGTTATTATTATATAACAGCAGTTACGGTACTAGTAGTGGTTGTAGTAGTAGTAGTAGAAACAGTAGTAGCGGCAGCAGCAGCAGTGTGTGTTGCTGTAGTAGCAGTTGTTGTATTTGTAGTAGTAGTCGTTGTTGTTATTGCTGTTGTTGTAGTTGTAGTAGTAGTATGTGTTGTTGTATTTGTAGTTTCAGTAGCAGTAGTTGTTGTTGTTTTTGCTGTAATTGCAATAGTAGACTATGTAGTTGTAGTAGTAGTTGTTGTAGTAGTTGTGGTTTTAGTAGTAGTAGTAGTAGTAGTAGTAGTAGTAGTAGCAGCAGCAGCAGCAGCAGCAGTAGTAGTAGTAGTAGTAGTAGTAGTAGTAGTAGTAGTAGTAGTAGTAGTAGTAGTAGTAGTAGTAGTAGTAGTAGTAGTAGTAGTAGTAACAGCAGTGTATTAGACTCTTTATTGCACCATGGTGTCCATGTAACTCCTGTTCTCTCCCCATAAAGGAGTTGAGGGCCTTGTACTTTTTTTTCACAGCTTTCACTGGCTGTAAACCCCGGAGGAAAGTTTTGGTTGTTTCCACTCCTGGACGTAGCTCTTCATCGAGAACTTAAGTTTGCGTGTACAGCCGTGTTTACATACATGCCGACGGTTGGTTCCTTGCCTCTCAAGCAAATGCACCCGACACTAAAGGAAAAACTCCTAATTAATCGTTTCGTACGACATGCTTGTTAGACGACAGTGAGTCTATTCATTATTCTCTAAAATGGAGCCCCAGAACCCACACACAGAGAGCCTTGTACAAAGTTTGAACATAGTAGCTCTGGCAACGACCCCCCCTCCCCCTCACCTCCCCCACCCACCAATTTAAAATCCCCCTTTTCCAGGAATCTGTTTTTAAAAATGCTGCAGCCGTGAATTAATAATTCCACTACTTTCAGAGAGTGAGATAAACAGCTTGACCACATCACCATGAGGTCCCCGTCAGAACTAGACAATTACAGCTGATGAAACTCCATGTAAAATACGTTATCTTCTGTTGTATATAATGTGTGTCTTGCAGGTCAACTAACGCGTTCCTTCGATGTCGGAGTGCCTCTGCCTGAGATACATGGAACCAACAATCTTCAAGTAAAAAAGTCATATCTGTAAAACTTATATGCATTCAGGCTCTGGAACAAAAAAGAACTTACACATGTCACAGTCTCGAACGGAAGAGGGTTCGACTGTACGATTTAGATAAAGTCCGTTCTGGTGGCTTTCGCACTGTTGAAGAGACAAAGATCGCACTGGTAAAGTTTCCAAAGAAATCAGTGGGTATTTATATTTCTTATTAGAGCATAGAACCTCAACCAAAGGGCTTAAATTATCCTATCCCAATGCATACAGTTTACAGCACGTTCTCATCTCTTTCACATTTTATGTCTCTCTTTTTATGTGTCGGCGTTTGTGGCTTAGGCCTTGCGAATGCGCTTTGTAATACCGGAATGTAGGGTCTATAGTAGACTCCAGAAGATTAACAGCTAAGGAAAGTGCAACAGACACCCTTAAGCTCAAGCGAGGAATGAGAAATAACTGTTAAAAAAGATCAGATGAAGGTTTTCAAGTGTTGTGCTGCAGTGGAGGGAAAAGAAAGAAAAATGGGGAAAAAATTAATGAATGAGACACTGGAGAAATTCAAGAAACTGCAAAGAAAAGTTAGGCCTATGACAGTAGGAACAATAAATAGAGATGACGGTGTTCGCGTGACAACAATGCAGAAGAGAAGTTGTCTCTTCAGAGTTTTATAATGCAGACAGATCATATTGATGCAAATATCATGTTTGTTGTTCGTCCAGCACAAGTGATGAAGATCATTTTTTATCCAAATTGGCAATGATCAATGAGTACGAAGGTGGCTGACTAGTCTAATTTGAGCCCGTAAGTACTTGAGCAGTGCGGACAACACTTGGAAGCCGCAGTTAGTGTGGGATTAGCGATACAGTTCTTTCTATCTGCCTCTGTTTCACTGCCTGTGGAACCTCCGCTGCCTGGCAGGCAGATGCATCGTGCCTGAGGGATGTACGCCATCAAGAACGGTCTTGTGCAGCAGCCTCCCACGTCACTGTGTTGATGCCACAAGAACTGAGAGCAGTTTTGAGTGTCCTTATAGCGCTTTATTCTGACCTCCCTGAGATCTCTTCCCTTGCTGGAGCTAGCCATAAAATACTCTCTTTTGGGAGGCTATAGTCTGGTATGCGGCCTAGCTTACCAGCCCAACCCAACTGACAATTCTTCAGTATCATGTGGATGCTAGTCAGGTTTGCCCTATCAAGAATCACAGTGTTTGGGATCCTATCTTATCATTTGATTTTTAGCAGCTTTCTGAGACAAGTTGAATGAAACTGTTCAGTATGCCGCTAATTCACAGGGTAATTTCTGCTGCCATATAAGTTGGAAAAGTTTTTGTAATTTCTAAGGGAGGACATTACAACATTCTTTGAAAACTTCTGCGGGTATCGCATCAAGACAAGGAGCTTTACCACTTGACAGCTGATCAATAGCTTTCTTGGTCTCCGGAAAATTTTGGTGTTTCATCTGGGACTGCACACATAGGGACCTGGTTCGAACCGTTTATAGCTTCTTCGTTATGGATGACAGTAGGTTCAGAATGTTGCTGAAGTGTCAGTCCAGCGTTTGAGGATTGCATCGTTATCAGTGAGTAGTTAATTTCCATCTTTGCTGAGATGGGGACATGATAATGGTGGCTTAGGTCCATATACAATTTTCAAAGCATCATTGATTATTTCATATCTTGAATGTCTGCAAAACGCTAAATTTCATCAGCTATATTGCTTAGCCACAAGTCTCGCATCTGGCGAAGTTTGGTTTGAACAGTTCTTTTAATATTACTGAATGAGTCTTTTTGTTGATAAAGAATTTGGAACAGTTAAAAAGCTTTATAGAGAAGGTGTTACTCCATTAGCAGATGCTGAATTTCTTCCGAGTTCTCGTCAAATAAATCCTGATGTTTCTAAGGAGATGGATTGTAGACGATCTTCTAGTGTGGATACAAAATGATCTCCAATGGATTCATTTCTAAGCTGGAGATGTTGAGCTTTCTGTAGGTCTTGTTTCCCTGCGGTCGTCTTGGTGGTTGAATGCTGAGGTTTTTTTTTGAAAAAACAAAACAATGGTCTATCAAACATTAAGCGCCGCCTTAAATCATCGTTGCTGAAATATGCAATTACGAGTGTATCATTCTTCTTTCCTTGAAGCAATGGAATTGACATGACCATGAGTCTATCACTATCACCTTTTGTGGGTTTAGTCAGTTTATTGACAAATGTGGTCTTCATCGCAAAACCCACTCGGGCTTCTCTGCCTGTTTCAGGATTGTTACCACTCCAGTAGAATGTGTTACTTGCATCGACCTCGCAGAGTTAGCCATCATCAGCACGTCTAGACTCGTTCAAGGCTGCAATGTCGATGTTGTATCTACCAAGTTCTTTACCAACCAGGGCAGCTCGTCTTTCAGGTGCAGGTGCATTTTCTCTATCCTGGAGAGTTTCGCACGTACCATGCGCCGATCTTTAGTGGTATGTTACGAGTTTTTAGCTTTCGTTTTTTGTCGACCTCAGAATAGAGGCTCCCGTCAACTGTATACTAGTGGAGCAATGGTGACAATGGCAATTTCCTGGGCATTTTTTCTACTCCTTCCTCATTACATGGTCGTGAGCAACGTTATCCTTAAGATGAATAGCTCAGTCGCTTAGGGGGCTGCCGAAGTTCACTACTGCTCCTATCAGTGGACTGCGGCCATATCATCTGAGCTGCCTGAGTGTAGGTCTGTGGGTACGGCTGCCAACGTAACGCCACTTCTGCCGCTTTATCGCTAGATTATAGCCGTACGACTTGAACAATACTGATGAGGATGATAATAGGATGAAAGGGACATGCGCAAGGACTTGGATTTAAGTGCTGGAGAGTTGCGCAATAGCAGATATCATAAATGCAGTAAGAATCAGTCTATATGGCACCCCCCAAAAATGTGCATTATAAAGACATCTGAAGATATTTAAGGTATTTTGGAGGGGGGGAAGGCGAAAGACACAACTTATTGACTATAACAGTCTAGTGAGACTGACGCAACGTGGAGTAACGATGGAAGGCAAGACGGACATATAATCCAAATGCTACTGGCATCATAGAATTATAGTGAATCGTTGACTGAAGCAACAGACATGACATGCTAGCAAATGTAAATTACTAGATCGTACATACCACCAGTTATGTGGCAACCAGCAGTCGACCACTTTTATCTAAATGCAGTTAATAACACAACTCATCGGGAGCACAATCCCCCTGACATGGGGCCTGGGGAGCGAACTGCATGGGGGTTTTGGGGACAAAAGACATTTTGCGGGAGACGACACGACCTTGTTGTTGGAGACAAAACCCGCATGGGTGTTGGAGAGAAAAATGGGGGTGTGGAGACAAAAGACAGGGTTTTTGGGGAGGACAACACGACATTCGTGTAAAGGAAAGGGCATTGTCTGGTAGGAAACACTACTTGGGCTGTAAGAGACGAGTGACATTGTCTGTTGGAACAAAACCCCCACTTTTGGGCTGGGAGGACAAAACACATTTTTCTGTGTGGAGACAAAAATGACAGGTCTGGGGAGAGAAAACAGACAAGGGGGGTATGAGAGCAAAAACGACATGGGGGAGGAACAAAAACTAAAATTTGGTTTAAGACGGGAAGACAGGGGGGATGGGGAGGCAACGAAATGGGGGTTTGTGGAGACAAAAAGACAAATTTTTTTGAAGGGCAAAACCGACAGGGCCTGGGAGAGACACCTGACATGGGTGTTGTGGAGACGAAACTGACAGGGGCTGTTGGAGAGGGGCACTGACAGGGTTTTGGTGGAGACGACATGACATTTGTTGTTTGGGGACACACGCATTTTGTGTGTGGAGCCAACCGACATTTGGGGTTGGAACACACGCATGGGGTTGGAGAGCAAATGAATGGGGTTTGGAGACAAAACGGCATTGGGGGGTTTTTGGAGACACACGACATTTGTTATGGGAAAACGACAGGGTGGTTTGGGGGGACGACACTGACAAGGGGGTTTTTGGGCGAATGACATGGGTGGTTTTGGGGGACGAATGGCATTGGTTTTAGGAAACGCATGGGAGTTCTGGAGACAAAACTGACTGGGGGGTTTGGGAGACGAAATGACAGGGGGGTTTTTAGAAAACCAACATTGTTGTGTGAGAGACGCATGCATTGTCTGTTGGGAGACACACTGAATTTTTTCTATGGGACGACCTGACATTTGTTTTGGGGGGAGAATT
>CAJHNH020000961.1:257071-285947 GCA_905116865.2 Candidula unifasciata | reverse complement strand
TAAAAATTTCTTTTGGAACGAGCCACCGCTTTTCTGGCTATCGGAGCTGGGATAAACATGCTAGATAATATCTTTTTCCACGTGGGGGGGCTTTTTAAGGGTTTCAAACCCACACCCCCCTTTTCAGGTTTTTACCCAGGGGGCGCGGACAAAACGATACCTGTTAGAAAAAAACACATTAAACAAAACCTTTGAGTCTCAAAAAGATAACTTTAAAGAAACAAACACACCAAAAAAACTTTGTGGGTTCGTCCGTAAAATGGCGGTTGGCATATTATTTTGTGGGTTACTGCTGGGGTCCGATATCTGCACTTGTTGGTCTAATCATCGGATTTCAGCAAACCTATAAGTAGTCGCCTTTTACGTCACGCTTGTTACGTGGTCATTGGATGTATGCCCTCTCTAGATGGTGCCCCCACATGAAGCTAAACTGCCCAGAATGGCGTCATCTGTTCCTTTCTCCCTGTAACTTGCCCACCATCAGTATGTACTCCAGTTTTCTCCGTCTCATGACGGGACCACAGAATGTAGATGGCCTCCTCCTGATAATGCGTTCTATACCTCAGTAATTTCTGTCAAGACATCTTCATTAAACTGTTTATCTAGCTCATCTTTCGTCTATAACACATCTCTGCCGCTTCTACACGAATGCTCACTACTCGTCTAACCGTCCTCTATTCAATTTCATGTAATTAAGATTGGATATATAAATCTCTTTAAAAAAAATTCCCTATAGGCTCAGAACGCTTGTTTACTTACTTAGTCAATCCTCTTCCACCGTAGAATGTAGAGATTTGCTAAAGAGATCGCCAGACTTCTTTGTCTAATTTTCTAGTTGGCTGTGTTCTTTTCAAGTCAGTCAGGCAATGTCGGTTGTTGTCCAGCGAACTCTGACTCGTTCTGGTTCTTGATCTCCCCTGCCTGCCGTGGTGGCAGATTCTCTCGCATTCGGCAAACACGTCCAAACCATCGTAACTATGACTGATCCACTCTAGTTTGTAAGGTTCTCTTGCCATCTTCACTTAAAACATCTTCACTGTATTTTCCGATTGCCCCACCCCACCATCTCTGGCATGTAGATCTCCAAAGAGGATATATCATCATAACAATCATCTATGGCCTTGGGACAGTTCAAAAAAGTATTCTTTGACATCCACTCGTTCACTTTTGCTTGGTCTGTAAACATTGATAATATTGACAAATGTATCTTCTTCCTTCAGATATTTCAACATAATTTGGGCCTGGGGTGAAATTACATCCCCTTATGTTTCTGCTTCTTCTTTTTCAGCGTTTTGAGCCCTTGAAGTTCATTGCTGCAATTATCACCCGCCTCCACTCATCTCTCTGGTTGGCCTTTTCTTTCCAGTTGGTGACACCAAGTGTTTTCAGGTCTGTCAGGACGTTATCTCTCCATGATCTTCCTAATCAGCCTCGTGGTCTACGATCTTTGAGCTGCCTTGTGTATAATGCTAGGAACGCTAAATAAACACATGCAACAACAATAACATAGTGTTCATACACACCTGCATGCGTTTGTTCTTGATCACCACGGCGATGACGATGACGTTCCCGATGATGCCGAAGACGATGACCGGGAAGTAAAAGAAAGTCTTGACGATGATCTCCCACAGCGGCTTGTGCTCAGTTATCCCGGGGTAGTCCATGTGAGACAGATCCGGTGCTTGGTGTGCCACATTGTTCCTGCCTTGTATGGAGCTGTTGAATATCCCCTCGAAACTCATACTTCTGTATTGAACAGTACACGTTTTTATTGTTATAACATTACACAGCGAATGCACAATCTCATTGAAACTGCAGCTTTTGTACTACTTTCTAAGAGCCAGGATACTGTTGTTTCCCCTCGAATCCGTCCGCCGCGGATATCTAGCCCTGGAACTTCGAAGAGTATGAAACATTTCATGCAAATTTAAGCCACAAAGCTGCACTATGTTCCTTCTACGGCATACTTACTTAAATAAAACCAATACAACTTATCTTAATGTTTTTGTTCTGCCATCTCCTTTAACACAAAAAGGTCAAAGCTGGTTGTCAATGGAGAAGTAAAAGCGCCAATAAAATCACGAAAGTAATAATATCCCAAGCAGTCACATTTATACGCGGAGCATAAAAGCAATCCGTGGTCAAAATCTTCAGGTTATTTTGATCAAAGGTAAGAAGTTCCTATACCAGAGGTACGTAAAAAAAAAAAAAAAACACACACACGCTAAGACGCAAGTAAATGAATAGTGTGGTTTATACGTTTAAGGAGACTGACATTACTTGTATATTGCTGAGTATTACGAGTAAGAGTTAATGTGTTTATTTTTGTTACAGATAGGTTAATAGCGTTAGAGGTCGTCTACAAATGCAGGGAGACTGGACAAATGAACTTAGTCCAAGTTGTTGTCTACGAATACCAGGGTTCTCAACAGATGGGTTGATATAGTTGGAGATGATCTGCACCGGTACGACAACTTGACAAATGGGTTGATAACGTTGGAGAAGTTTACAGCTCGACAAGTGAACTCGGCAGATGGGTTACAACTGTATGAGAACATCAGATGCTTCGATAATGTTGGAGAAGTCTTCAACTATAAGAGAACTCGACGGATGGGCTGATATAGATATAAATAGTTTATGAGGGGTCTCGACATATAAGCTGCATGGTTGGAGATAAACTAAAAGAGAACTTGACAAATGGGTCGATAACACTGGAGATAATCTACAATTACAAGAGAACTCTATATTTGGTTTAATAATGTTTGAAATAGTCTACAAGGGGACTGGAGGACCGGTTGAAATGGTTGGAGTCCGTTTACAAAAACTATAGAACTGGATAAGTAGGCTGCCACAGATAGAATGGCATTAGTTTACATCTAGAAGGGAATTTGATGCCGAGAGAACAAAGAGAATGCTTAATAATCAATAATTTTTGAAATGCCTTTGTTTTTAAACCACAGATTTGTACTTCAATGCAAGCCATAGATAAATTCGGTTGTTTCGTGCATGTTAGTCATTTATCTAAAACGTCAAGGTTATGAAAAAACAAAACATCAATAGTCCAAGTGAATTATGTCGAGAAATCCCAAACTGAATTCAGTTGACATGTTTAGTCATCCTTATTTCCTGTGAGATCTAATTTTCTTGTACAAAATCAAGGTTTCTGAACGATGGTAAAATGTTCAAGAGAACTAAGAAGTCAAAAAGGGAAATTAGAAGAGATGCGTTATCATCATTAATTCCTGTAAGATCTTTTTTAAAAGCAAAAACTATAAATCACAAACTTGGACTGTAATCCCAGAAGTATCCAAGAGCAACGTGTTGTGTATGTTAGTATTGCCGTTTTTTCTACTTCCAGACTGCTTAGCGAACTCACATAATTCCAGAGAATTTGGAAATCACATGAAATTCTTCATCATCGTTAACTCCCATCAATTTAATTTTGATCAGGAACTTGTACTTTGCTGCAATGCATTGACATGACCCAGTGTATCATTGTATTAGCAGGATTCTTTGAGGTGAAATCACCAGCATCTTTAACGAACACACATTAGGTCGTGAAATCACAAAATGAATTCAGTAGAGATGTAAAATGATCACTATATTCTGCCAGATGTACAGTACAAAAAACCTGCACTTTAATGCAACAGTGTGTATGTTAGAAGTGATTTCTTTTAGCCCCCAGGTTTCTGAAAGAACATAATTAATTCAAACGAACTATAAAGCCCTATCGAGAATTCAGAAAAGACACATTATTATAATTAATTTCTGAAATAGTTGCGTTTTAAATCACAGGCTGATACTTCAATGCAAGTCACAGACAAGAGCGGCTGCTTCGTGCACTTTGGTGATTTCTCTAAAACGTCCAAATTATTTAAAAACACAAATGATCTAAACAAATTAGGAAGTTACAATTGGAATTCAGAAAAGATTCTTCAATATTGCTGGTTCCCAAAAAAGTATGTTTTGACCGCCTTCTTGTACTCTAGTTCGAGGCATAGACATACCCCACAGTAGTGCGACGAAAACTAGAGATTTATTATAAACCTCCGCTTTGCTGAACGAACATAAATATTTAAATACTTCGCTGATAAAGAGTTTGGTAGAAATAAAGAGTTTAATCGAAACGTTTCGCCGTATTTGCGAGAGGTCTTTTTTCCACATCCCCTCCGTTGAGCTTTCACGCGAAAGTTCCTGTTCTAGCTACTAATTACTATCAGCATGTCTGCAGACACTTCTTGTTACAAATTGTCTAGGTGACCTAGCAAGTCACACAGGAAACCACCGAGACATATTTGATCGCACTAGTTTCCTGGCTGATTTCGTGAATAGTTGTTAATGGCCAGGACCGTAGTTCTATAAGTTTGGCCTGGAGATTGTATTCATATCTGTCCATTTGAAGTATCGATCGGCTGATTATGTTAGTCCAAATGCAGGATTCTGTTATTGTTATACATAAGGTTAAACAGCATATAGAGTTAACTTTTTTTTATGTTGGTTGAAATAGATATTATCAACTGAAATAAACCCTATTCACTTGGTGTACATGTCTTTAACAGTTAGCATAGACATTTTCAGCTAAATTAATCCATTTTCTGTGGGTGCAATGTTTTCCATGTCGGTTAAGACAATTAACACTAGGTGGGGGAGGGGGGGGGGGGTGACTTCCGTTTTAAAGACATTTGCGTTTTTATGTCAGTTAAAATAAATGTTGACAACTGTAACAACCAGCCTTCATCTATCTGGTCTGGTAATGGTACAATATTTTGGCTCCTAACTTTTATGCACACGAATCACAATTTAAGAAAAACTTATTTACATAAAAGTGTCAAAATCGATGTTTTCATAAGCAAAGTCCCAAAACCAGCATTGAGAATATATCACGACGTGATAATGATAATCCTCTCGGCAAAAGTTATTTCTGCGAAAGGTCGCTGGACTTGGCAGTTTGTGCGTTCAAGATAATGACTGTTTGGTTGTCTGTTATGTAAGACACCTGGCATCGAACGGTGGTTAATGATGTAAGCGTGCGCTGTGCGTTGACCCAAATTGTGAACGTTTTCCAGTCCCGCGACTACATTGAATGGGTGAATACAAAAAGTTGTGAGTTGGTTGTTGCTGGCTCTCACTTGTTATCGCCCTCTATGCCATCTCCCAAGGAAAAAGCCTGTGGAAATAGACATAATAAATGTATAATAGTCGCAGGAAACAAAAAATATTTGGTTTTTATTATCCATAGAGAAACAGGTTCCCAGACTCATAAAGTTAACACAGTTACAGTACTCACGCCAGTGTCTACAGTAGCACTCAGCAACAACATGATGCTTAAAAAGTTACAAGTTTTGCATTCCGTTGTGAACATAATGGACATAATGGAGCTGCGACAGTGCAGTGGTTAGATGTTCGCCTGCTGGTCCGAAAGTCTTGGGTTCGAAACTTCAGCAATCAAAGTTAAAAAAAAAACAAGACTTCGGCTTCCATGGCACCAAATACCATAGGTACGCCACTGATGCGTAGCGCCAGATAGAGAGAGAGAGAGAGAGAGAGAGAGAGAGAGAGAGAGAGAGAGAGAGAGAGAGAGAGAGAGAGAGAGAGAGAGAGAGAGAGAGAGAGAGAGAGAGAGAGAGAGATTCAGCACTTCTTCTACTCTAATATTTCCTTTCAGCGTCAGGTTTTGAATAGGCGTCGGGTGCGAGCTTTGTTATGTGATGAGTGAATGGGTATCAGTGTGATGTCTCTTCTTATCGTTTCTTATAGGGGCTGACTGGTCTCGAGGCATGATGTCCGCCTTGAGTGCTTGTGGTCCTGGGTTCAGGCCCCTGTAAGATCGGACGCCTATGTGTATTCTGCGCTGGTAAGAAAATCCCTTGGCAGTTAGAATTTGAAAAGAGTAGCCTAACGTCGTTTTCCGGGCAAAAAAATTTGGAGTTAAAAATATACCCAAAGTATTTCAGGGTCCTCGCCGGTGCTACGGAGTTCGTGCACTCGTTAAAATTCTTCGGCCTCAGGCTTGAGTTAGAAGTAGAACGGAGCACTTATAGACTGCTACCTTTGAGTCATGATGTTGATCAGTGGTATAAAGCAAACCAAACCTTTGTTTCTTAAATTGATGTTTTAATTTACTGCCGGCTTGCTGGGCCTGTTGCAGTTCAAGGGAGCATTTAACCAGATGGACCCCATCTCACCTGGCGAGCCAGACCCCGTCAGCCTGGAACCTGGCAGTCTCAGTTTTGTGGTGTGCCCTGTTGGAAGGTGGGGGTCTAACATTGTATGCCAAATACGTCAATGGCCTGAAGAAGAACCTTCACTGGACTACTGTTCTGACCGCTACCATCAGTTTTCATTAGAGAATGGCACAAGCTCGATTATTGTAATGGCCTGTCCAGACTGCCTAATTCGAGTAATCCATAATAAGCCAAAAGTATACTTCTTGTTTGACTAATGACTATCTGGGGAGCCTCCGTGGTGTAGCGGCTAAACGCTGGCTTGCCGATCGGAAAGTCGTGGGTTCGGGTCCTGACGGAGCCAGAATTTGTTTAATTCAAGAATGACGCCGGCTTGCTGGTCGACCAAGGCTTACATGGGTACCAGGTAAAGTCATGGGAAGTAAAGGCGGCAGGGGTGATGCTGAACACATCACCCAACAAGTGTCGATCAGTCTACACAAATATAGGTCTAACCCTGTACGCCCAATACGCCTAAAGGTGTGGAAAAAGGTCCTTCACTTTACTTTAAATTACTCTCTCCTCAGTGTCATATCTCTCTCCGTCTCTCATTAATGTGATATCTCGCTGTCTCTCCTGAATGTCATATCTGTCTCTCCTTGATGTCATATCTGTCTCCCCTTGATGTCATATCTGTCTCTCCTTAATGTCATATCTGTCTCTCCTTGATGTCATATCTGTCTCTCCTTGATGTCATATCTGTCTCTCCTTGATGTCATATCTGTCTCTCCTTGATGTCATATCTGTCTCTCCTTGATGTCATATCTGTCTCTCCTTGATGTCATATCTGTCTCTCCTTGATGTCCTATCTGTCTTTCCTTGATGTCATATCTGTCTCTCCTTGATGTCATATCTGTCTCTCCTTGATGTCATATCTGTCTCTCCTTGATGTCATATCTGTCTCTCCTTGATGTCATATCTGTCTCTCCTTGATGTCATATCTGTCTCTCCTTAATGTCATATCTGTCTCCCCTTGATGTCATATCTATCTCTCCTTGATGTCATATCTGTCTCTCCTTGATGTCATATCTGTCTCTCCTTGATGTCATAACTATCTCCCCTTGATGTCATATCTGTTTCTCTTGTGTTACACGTCTCATGACCATCCCTGGTTGTTGTATTCAGCGAGTTCTGTGTCAGCAGACAACAAATTTGTCAGGTTTAGATTTAGGATCAACTTTATGGCAAAAGGGTAGTAACCCATAAGTGCTCCGTTCTACTTCTGACTTAAGCCTGAGTCCGAAGAATCCTAGCACAGTGCACGAACTCCGTAGCAGACGCGATGATCCAGAAATACTTTGGGTAGATTTTCAGCTCCACATTTTTTTAGGCTACTCTATTCGATTTCCAACTGCCAAGGGATTTTTTTACGTGCGCAGTAATACACACGGGCGTTCAATCTTACTAGCCAGAGACCAGGGGAAATTAGTAGAAGTTCACGAGAAAAAAATTCCAGCCTTCACCAGGGCTTGAACTCGGGACCTCCAGCACTCGAGGCCGACGCCATGCCTCGAGACCACGCAGCCCCCTTAGAGGAAAAAAAAGACATTTGTAAATAACAGGTGGAATGAAGAGACAAAAATGCGCATAATAAACTCTAAGACAAATGTTAATGATAGAAACCAAAAATGTTGGACTGGATTGTATCCAAGATTTTGAAACAATATCCAATTTGTACTGGACAGAATGGAGTAGAAGAATAAACCGTGAGCCCTCTGTAAGGTTCAACAGCACAACAAGATACTGATAAAGATGATGATGATGATGATGATGATGATGATGATGATGATGATGATGATGATGATGATGATGATGATGATGATGATGATGATGATGACGTTCTGTGTCAGAGCGTAAAATGGCTTGCATTGCTTGACATGACTCTGCTCGGGAACATAGCATGGATTTTCTGTCCAGGACATTCGCGTATGCGGGGTATTGAGCAGACTGATAGATTGACTGCTGCCGCCCCTCTGGGTGATGAGCTACTTTAGCATAAAGCGGAAGTGGTGAAAGCTCTTTGAGAACATGTGGACAGTGCAACATACCAGACCGAGTTTGCATACATTGACATACATTCAACGGGGAGGGGGGGGGGGTGAGCAGGGCACTGGGAGATATTCAACACTGAGGTGAAAATAGTAGACCTTAAATCAGATTGCAACAGCTACTGTTAGCATAGCCGCTCTTGGCTACTGGGGAACGAGACGGATCACGTGCATGAATGTTCCGAGTGCAGGGATGTCAATTCTTGATTCATTCATTCATTTGTGTCAGTTGTTGTTATTGCTGTTTTTGTACGAACGCCACAATAACTGATTGACTTTATTGTCTCCGGATGCACTGAATCACTTTTTTTTTGTTAACTTTTTTAAAAGCTCTATTTATGCAGCTACCCATCCACCTACCCATACCTATCAATGTCCCTCTCTATTTCTGACCCTCTACACATGTCTATCAATGTCCCTCTCTATTTCTGACCATCTACACATGTCTATCAATGTCCCTCTCTATTTCTGACCATCTACACTTTACTTACTTAGTCGCTCCTCGTCTACCTTGGGGTTAGAGGTTTGCCAGAGAGATCGCCAGACGTCTCTATCAGCAGTTTTCTTTCTGGCTTTGTTCCATTCCAATCCTCTGTCAGT
This sequence comes from Candidula unifasciata, assembly GCA_905116865.2. Lineage (NCBI taxonomy): Eukaryota > Metazoa > Mollusca > Gastropoda > Stylommatophora > Geomitridae > Candidula > Candidula unifasciata. The sequence goes on along the minus strand of CAJHNH020000961.1, from coordinate 277,075 downwards.
TAGGGACTGTCGGATGTTGTCTTCCCAGCGCACCCCGGGTCGTCCCGGAGGTCTGGTTCCCTGGTTCTTAGCCTCCCATGCCTGCCATGGTGGCCGATTTTATCCCATTCTGCATACATGTCCAAACCATCCTAACTGTGACTGATCCACTCGGGTTTGTAAGGACTGGCTATCAAGATCTTGACGTATTGTCTGATTGCGGACTTTGTCCCTTCTTGTCACTTGGACCACCTTTCTCAGATATCTCATTTCCGAGGCCTACAGCTGGCTTCTGTGAGCTGTTGTCATTGCCAATGACTCACACCCATAGGTCAGGACTGGTACATAGGTAGAGCGGTAAACAGCCATTTTCGTCCTCTTGCCAATTTCTCTTTTGCTAAGAAACCCTCGGTTTATGGCCTGGAAGAGTCTCCCAGCAGCTGCTTTTCGTGTAGCCAGCTCAGTCTTAATGCCTCCATTTCGGTCTAATACAACTCCAAGGTATTTGAACTGGTTAACCATCTACATATGTCTATCAATGTCCCTCTCTATTTCTGACCATCTACACATGTCTATCAATGTCCCTCTCTTTTTCTGACCATCTACACATGTCTATTAATGTCCCTCTCTATTTCTGACCATCTACACAAGTTTATCAATGTCCCTCTCTATTTCTGACCCTCTACACATGTCTATCAATATCCCTCTATATTTCTGACCATCTACCCATGTCTATCAATGTCCCTCTATATTTCTGACCATCTACACATATCTATCAATGTCTCTCTCTCTATTTCTGACCATCTACCCTTGTCTATCAATGTCTCTCTCCATTTCTGACCATCTGCCTGTTTCTATCAGTGTCTCTCTTCCTATACGTTTACCCACGTCTTTTCCTGTCACTCTTGTGGATAATTTTTATAAATTTTAATTGACATTTACTGAGCCTATTTCGGCTAAAGATTACCCGCAGAAAAACCCCAAGATCTTATAAAAGAATTTGACATGCGCCAGTGATAAAATCCAAATTATTGCGGGTTGAAAGCTTCACAATAATGTGTTTGTTTTCTCATTTAGTTCGTATGCTTCCCAAACAGGAAGTTTTAACTAATCTAGAGAGAAATAAACCGAACGAAAAGTAAGTCTGTGCATATTGTTTAGAACAATTAAACTGCAACAGGGAGAAATTAAATCATCCGTTTTTTATATGCTTTTGCATTTCTTTGTTTTCTATCAATGCAATTCTTTAGTATAATGTTATACCTTTTTCCCGTTTTTTTTCCCTTCTTACGTTCTGCTTCTGTGTTTTAACAAAACACAGCAGTTCATTTTTTGTTCTTGAAATTATTAATTCAATTCGGTGATTTCATAGTTTTCTAGCAGTGTTAATCGTTAATATAATTTGATTTCGCGTTTTAATGGGTTTGTTTCTTCTCACTTTCATTAAATATAATGATAGAGTCAATTATTGTATAATTTTATTTAATTTACAGTTAATTTACTTTAAATATTAATAATTCGAATTCTTTAGAATCCACATCTTAGTCCCAGGACGTTCCGGCCTCAAATGGGTACCAGGAAGATTGCTATGGGAAGTAAAAGCGGTCGGTGTAATTTCGACTGTTTTGGCCTATACAACTCAAGGTCATTAGCTACTACACACTGTGGGATTTACCAAGCAGTAAGCAAGTATGTTTTACCCAGACAAGATATCACACAGAGCGATAAACACCAAGTGACACAAAGTGCCACCATTCGGATGAGGTCTTGGAAAGCCCCTTTAACCGTTAGCTTATATTAGAGCTCCCGGCAACAGCCAGGACGTGGCTTCAAAATAACGAAACATTGCATCCCTCATGGGGATGGTATTTACCAAGGACTGGATCCGATCATCTATCATCTGATGGTTTGGATATGCAGGAAGGATCTTCTGTCAGCTGACTTACTAGCTAGACAACTGGCTAACTATGGTGTGTTTACAAATGTGTGATGTTGTATTTTCGATAATTTCTCGCTAATTTCCTATCCTGGAACGTGATAGTTTGCATGGGCTCATATTTTCATCTCGACGTTAATGCTTTATACATAAATAATATGTAGACTAACCAATTGTATCGAAACAGTTATTTTTTTTTCCTTTAAATTATGTGTATAATTTAAGTTAGGTAAAAAATACAAATGTTACAGTACAAACGTGAATTACCCTAACCCAAAACCATACAAGTTACACCATTACATTTTGTCACGAAACTTTGAAACTATCCAGTGCACTTATTTTGTAGCGCGTTGCGGCGCTTTAAGCGCAACAGTTGTGACCTAATTCAGAAATTACGTAAAATACAAGAAACACTTGTTTTTGTGAAGGGTCGACTGGTTACATTTTAACTTTTGTGCTGTATGTCTCTTAAAATGCAATCAACTAAGGATCAACGTAAACTTATATAGCTCGAAAAGCACACGAAAAGCATTCTAATTGTCATGCGGGCAACAACAACAAAATGTTAAATAACGCTGAGAATGAGGGAGATACTAATATATAATTTCAGATATTTATATTCCACGACAGCTGAGATATAATTTTTGGAAGATTGGTACGAATTTGTAAACGCACGGTAACTAACTAATTAACTCTCTAACTAACTAACTAACTAACTAACTAACTAACTAACTAACTAACTAACTAACTAACTAACTAACTAACTAACTAACTAACTAACTAACTAACTAACTAACTAGCTAGCTAGCTAACTAACTAACTAACTAACTAACTAACTAACTAACTAACTAACTAACTAACTAGGTCTTTAATGCAGAAGTAGTTTGTCTGTATGCCTGTCTGTGTGAAACGAAAAATCTAAAGTGTGACATAGTGATTAATGCGCTTTCCTATCTTAAAAAGGGCAGGTGTTAATCCTTCAATAGTGACATTCCAAACAGCCCGAAAAAGTAACGTAGAACTTTCAACTAAAGGGCCGTATAAAAGAGTATTGAACCCTCGACCGTTGGGTACGCGTGCGGGCGTGTTATCAATATAAAACTGTTTAAAAACCGACTACGAGAATGTACAAAGTTATAATAACCAAAACACAAGGAGCCCTGTCATAAACACCAGACTCGCCAGCGAAGAATGAACCAATTAAATTGCGGGCGACTCGGTAAATTGAAGCGCCAAGCTCAGCGGAAGTCGAAGCACGAACCGGTAATGTCCGGACGGGATTTTCGTGTCCATTCGGTAACGCACCCGTCAGTGATTTAATAGCCTGGTTGAACTAGACCAGTTTACGCTTCCCGGCCCATCTACACACTTTCTTAGTCTGATCTAGGACAGAGGGGTGTCACGTTGTACTGCTTTCTTCAAAAATAGTCTCTTGTGTGACCAAGGCTGAGGCACGGCCAGCTCCAGTTATAAGGCCGTCTCAGACTTTCAGCTCTCATTCTTTCTGCAATCATTTCTTCTTTTAGTCTTAGTCCCTTCCTGATATGGCCCCTCCATGCAACACGGTCCATGGTATTTTATTCCTACGAGTCCACCTCAATACCTGTATCATTCGTGCCTCGCTTACACACATCTTTATATTGTTCAAGTGGTCTGCCATGCCATCTTCTACCCATCTTAAATTTACCCAAGAGGATGTCCTTAAGGACTTTGCTACCCTCCATTCTTCAGGTGTGGCCCAGCCACCCGAGTCTTTGTAAGCATTAAGACTGTTGTAGTATTAACTCCTCCAATACCTCAGTGTTTGTGATCTTATCCTGCCACTTAATTCCAAATAATATTCTTAAGCATTGCATGTGAAAGCTTTTTAGCCGTTTCTCCTTGTACGAATAAGTTGAGCAAGATTTACTTCCATAAAGCTTAGTGGTGTGATCACAAGTTTGTTCTCCCAAACACTTTTGGTTAATCTGCTCATTTTTGCTGTTGCCTGACCTATCCTGATGTTGATTCTTGGTCCAGCTATAGTTTGTTATTCACAGTGGATCCCAGATAGGTAAAACGATCAACTGTCTCCAACTCTTCACCGTTAATGTAGACTACAGGTCTATCGTTAACCCCTTGCACCAAAACCTTTGTCTTGTTTCTGTTGATTGTTAGTCCAAATTCCCAGCATGCATCAGCAAATGCAGACAGTAAACATTGCAGCTCCTCCTCTGAGTGGGTGGTTATTGTGGCATCATCTGCAAACAGCAGCTCTCCGATTAGTACGTTTCTTATCCGGGTTTTGGCCTTCAGCCTACAAGCATTGTAAAGGCTGCCGTCACATCGAGAATATACATGAATTTACCACTCTCCTAATCTCGAAAGGCATGTTGCTAGAAGTGAAAGTCCACTGTTTTATGTGTTTCTGTTAAAGCCACTATTTTACTTGTTTGTGTTCAATCCACTATTTTATGTGTTTCTGTTAAAGCCACTATTTTACTTGTTTGTGTTCAAGCCACTATTTTACTTGTTTGTGTTCAAGCCACTATTTTACGTGTTTCTGTTAAAGACACTATTTTACTTGTTTGTGTTCAAGCCACTATTTTACTTGTTTGTGTTCAAGCCACTATTTTACGTGTTTCTGTTAAAGACACTATTTTACTTGTTTGTGTTCAAGCCACTATTTTACGTGTTTCTGTTAAAACCACTATTTTACTTGTTTGTGTTCAATCCACTATTTTACTTGTTTGTGTTCAAGCCACTTTTTTACGTGTTTCTGTTAAAGACTGTAATGACATTCCTGTTGTTAGTCTTAGTTCTTATTTTGACGTTATCTCCTCCCTTATTTGTTGTTGCATAATTACATCTTTTGCAAGCTTCTGCGCTAGTTTTTACTTTACGTGTGTATGTGTAAATTAATATTTTACATTATTCTGTCCCAAGGAATATTTATTGTTATTTTACATGTTTTGGCCTTGTAGTTATTTTTCACGCATTTGTCCTAGTTGTTACTTCTTGCGTGTCAGTCTAAATTGTTACGAATATGAATCCAAGTTTTTTTTTTTTTTATGTTCCTGTTTTGCTTATTACTTCAAATGTTTCTGTCGAAATTATCGTGATATATTTTACGCGGTTTTTTGCCAGTTGCTACTCATAATGACTATTTCCTAGTTGATATTTTACATGTCTCTGTATCAGTTGTTACAAGGTTCTCTCCTGATCACTTTACGTGTTTATGTCTTAATTACTTTACGCATGGCTTTCCCAGTTGACTTGAGTTGACATATTACAGGTTTCTGTTCAATTAAATGTGTCAGGTGATTCTGGTCAAGTCACTATTTTACGTGTTTCTATTCAAGCCACTATTTTACGTGTTTCTATTCAAGTCATTTTTTCACGTGTTTCTATTCAAGCCACTATTTTACGTGTTTCCGATGTAGTTTTACTTCACGCTTTCAACTTTTTTTGTTGTTGATTTTTCAGATGGATAGAGAACAATGGGTGGGTGGATTCACGGAGGGAGGCAGGGACGGACAGAGAGACAGGCAGGCAGGAAGACAGACAGACAGACAGACCGACAGACCGACCGACCGACCGACCGACCGACCGACCGACCGACCGACCGACCGACCGACCGACCGACCGACCGACCGACCGACCGACCGACCGACCGACCGACCGACCGACCGACCGACCGACCGACCGACCGACCGACCGACCGACCGACCGACCGACCGACCGACCGACCGACCGACCGACCGACCGACCGACCGACCGACCGACCGACCGACCGACCGACCGACCGACCGACCGACCGACCGACCGACCGACCGACCGACCGACCGACCGACCGACCGACCGACCGACCGACCGACCGACCGACCGACCGACCGACCGACCGACCGACCGACCGACCGACCGACCGACCGACCGACCGACCGACCGACCGACCGACCGACCGACCGACCGACCGACCGACCGACCGACCGACCGACCGACCGACCGACCGACCGACCGACCGACCGACCGACCGACCGACCGACCGACCGACCGACCGACCGACCGATCCCGACCGATCCCGACCGACCGACCGACCGACCGACCGACCGACCGACCGACCGACCGACCGACCGACCGACCGACAGACAGACCGACCGACAGACAGACAGACCGACAGACAGACAGACAGACAGACAGATAGACAGACAGACAGACAGACAGACAGACAGACAGACAGATAGACAGACAGATAGACAGACAGACAGACAGATAGATAGATAGATAGATAGATAGATAGATAGATAGATAGATAGATAGATAGATAGATAGATAGATAGATAGATAGATAGATAGATAGATAGATAGATAGATAGATAGAGATAGATAGATAGATAGATAGATAGATAGATAGATAGATAGATAGATAGATAGATAGATAGATAGATAGATAGATAGATAGATAGATAGATAGATAGATAGATAGATAGATAGATAGATAGATAGATAGATAGATAGATAGATAGATAGATAGATAGATAGATAGATAGATAGATAAAGTTAATTAGGTCGGCTGGTGTTTAATACATAAATATAGTTACACTAGACTAGACCGATAGGTAAATAAATAAACGTAGTCAGACGTATAGACAGACCGCCCGTAGACAAACAGTCTTCAGTCAGACTCCGTGACCGCAAACACACTACTCAGTCGCGCCAAAGCCCAGTCTATCCTGACGGAAATGTCGACTCTAGTACCTAAGTCTATTTGCATGGCTACTAACATGATATTGTTCGTCTGTAGCTTCTGATCCGATTTATGAACTACAGGGTTAGGACTTTGACCTGACTTCTTGGGCGTCTCTAAGCCCCCGGTAAGGTGCTGTCTACGAGCGTACCAGTCGCGATGTCTTCTCTATTTATTTTCCAGAGTTGCGGCTATGAGTCAGAAGTACAGACACATAGAGCCACACAAAAGGAGGGAGGGGGAAACCTCCCTTATCAATTTTTCTGAGAGAGGGGGAACTGAAAGTACCCAAACCTCTAAGTGCATAAATACATATACACACGAGTGCATATATATATGTATATATATATATATATATGTATATATATATATATATATATATATATATATATATATAATGCGCTAAATGGATGCATGGCATGTAAAAATAATCAATATATATATAGAAATCAATGTTTGTGTGTTTGTTTATGACCTATAGACTCGGAAACTACTGAACCGATTTAGCTGACATTTTCAGGATATGTTTGTTTTGATACCGGATGTTTACCCATCATGGTTTGAAATTCTACCTGTCATTGTTAGAGATAGGTGACCACATTTGTTGGAAAAATCTTCCAAACTAATATTTCCATTTTTAGTGGCATTTAATTATAACCACGTTAGTAAATGCGCATGGGCGATCGACTTTCACAGTGCATGCGCAGTAGACATGGGACGCTCTATTATCAACATCCGCCCGCGACGAAGTTATTCCTAGGACAACAATTTTCTGCGGAATCTACAAATATCTCAGAAGGTAAACGCATTTAATTCACTACCATTAGTCAGTATGTAAATTTTTTTTAAAACTTCAAACATGTTTGGATCACTCCTTAAATCACACAATGATAAAAGTATACACATTATCTGTTGGCTTTGTCATACTGTCTAGCGTACTATTATGATTGTTACATGTTTACATGTCTACACAATCTCGGTTGGCTTTATTCTGTTATTCGAAAGAATTATATACATTTACATGAAATTCCGTCGCAGGTCAACTGCAGGTAGTCTGTAAAGTGTAGTTAAGTCGATTATTTCAGTTGCAAGACATGTATACCACAAATCTTACTGCTACACTGGACACCTATACATATTGTTTAACAACTTTTCCTAATATTTGCTGCACAATTTCTATACATTTCCTCTTGAGTTAAAATAGATTGTTATCTCATGCTCATATTTTCATTTTTTTTTCCAGTGATACTTCAAGTCACATTTTATTCACTGCGTGGGGACGATCAACTCTCACTAAATTCACATGCTGTTCACTATTTCGTCAAAATTTGCAGTCAGACAATACGTCAAGATCTTGATACCCAGCCCTTACTAACCCGAGTAGATCAGTCACAGTTACGATGGTTTGGACATGTATGCAGAATGGGAGAAAATCGGCCACCATGGCAAGCATGGGAGGCTAAGAAACAGGGAACCAGACCTCCGGGACGACCCAGGGTGCGCTGGGAAGACAACATCCGACAGTCCCTAACTGACAGATGACTGGAATGGAACAAAGCCAGGAAGAAAACTGCGGATAGAGACGTCTGGCGATCTCTCTGGCAAACCTCTACACCCCAAGGTAGAAGAGGAGCGACTAAGTAAGTAAGTAAGATATGCTATTGCAACACAATTCCAACAGACATGCCAATCGAATTCAGACGCTTCCAGTTTCCGGTGCGACTCGCCTTTGCAATGACCATCAACTAATCACAGGGACAATCAGAAAAAGTGTGTGGACTAGATTTGGAACATCCATGCTTTTCACATGGACATATATATTTGGCCTATTTACGCGTCGGAAAACCTTCTGATTTATTCGTGTACGCACCAGACGGACAAACTAAGAACATTGTATGCCCCAAAGCCCTTCAGTAAACAATTACAATTACATTTGAAATTGCCTGTTGTTTTCCTAAGGATATGTAAACAGCACAATGATCAAATATAAATACTACATATTGTTAGATCGACCTTCCTTTCAATTGAATTTCTATTGGAGGCGTAGCAACGCGCGCTGGGTACAGTTTACCATAGCGTTGATTTCGTAACTATGGTGTATTTTCCCTGTTTTCATTGCTTTTCACTTACGTAATTTTCCCAACTACTTCAGTGAGGGAAAGCGGAGTCAGTGAATTGGGAAAAGGGGATGAAGAATAACATAAACTGTTCACTAAGATAGATTTAAGTTACAGTAACTGCCTTACCCACTTAAAGTGGTAGTAGTAGTTGTGTTTGGGCGGTTGCACTGTATGGCTGTCATGTTTTAGGAAAGATACAAATCTACAGGAGTGAAGACATCCTACATCGCTGGCGTGACATGAAGCAAGATTTCTATTTTCTTTTTTTTTTCAGTTTAGCCAAACTATGCCACAGCAACGCGTGGCCGGGTACAGCTAGTACAATATAAATGCTGAAATAAAATGAAATATATTTAAACAAGAGAAATTCTATATATATGGTCTCTCTGTCTCCTTAAACAGGTTTTTTGGGAGAGGGGTTAGCAATGAGCGCCCCCCCCCCCCCCTAGTACTGCTTTAAAGCTCTGGCGCAAAAACATGAACCCCTAGGTTCCGGCGCCCATGCTATAAGATACCATAGTAATGAGGCCAGAGGGGGATTTAAGTTTGAATAAACCAGCAATATCGGCTGCTGTGGTTTAGGCTGTGGTTCGATCCCAGCTGCGGACGGTTTGTCTTGCGTTGGTTTCGACAGTGATACCGAAAGCTGACCGTTTAGGAAGTAATGGCAAACTACTGTACTTAAACTTTTGCCTAGAAAAATAACAACAGCCCAAAAATGCCTGGGTTGGTTTTGCAACGTCCTGTAAAATTACGCAACTAACATTTGAAGACCAGCAACAAACATGCTAAAGAAATACTGTGAAGAATAGTGCTGGAAGTTGTCGGCTCCGTAGCAGAGAAATGCAACTGTAAGTCTACGTGAGTACCATTGTCAGTCTTGAAACTAATTATTTCTGAGGCTACGGTAAACGATCATTTATTGACTCTGCAAGAAAATTGTAGCTGACAATCAGTATGGTATTGTGCAGTGGGCAATTTGCATAAATCAACACAACATATTGTCTGCGCCAAATCCCGTACAGACACCGGATCTGTATCCACATTTAGGGCTCAAACCACGATTTGAAAACCGGGTAGCGTGTTGAATCTGACTGCGGATAAATATCCCTATCAAGAGAGCCCTGACACTGGGTAATGTGTCACAACTCCATTGATGATTAACCTTCCAAGTCAACTTAGAATAGCTGTCCTTAACCTGCCGATCGCGACCCCTTTTGAGTCAAACGACCCTTTCACACGGGTCGCCTAACACCATCGGAAAACACATATTAATTAAAGTTATAAAGGAAACAAATTGTCTGGGGTCGCCATGACATGAGGGAACTTTATTAAAGAGTCGCAGCAGTAGGAAAGTTGAGAACCACTGACTTAAAAGGAACGTGGCAAATAAGCCTGATAGAAACTCTTACAAAACTCAAAAGAATTAAAGTGCTGATATTATATTTTTTTCTGGGTGCCAGAATAAAGCACCTAAGCGTCTAAGCACCATCAAGGAACACCAACAAAATGATCAAAATCTACCTCAAGTTAGCCAGTATGCATGTGTGGCTGTTTTAAATATTGTTATCCTGACAGTGTTAGAGGCGATTAGAGTATTTTTAATGTCATGCGAACAAATCAAAATCACAAAGTGACAGTGAGACAGTCTGTGACACAGAATTATAACAATAACAGAAGAATGAACTAATCCATGTATTCCTGTTCACAAGTATTGTAACCACTTCGATCAGCTGACAAGCAGAGCAAGCGGGATATCACCGAACACCAGGATCAAAACAACCAAATTAATTAATTGGGACTTAATCATTGACATTAAATATTTTTTTTAAATTATTATTATTATTATTTATCACTATTATTTTCTTTTACAATCTATAATATATTATTAAATTATTCCAGTACTGGTATTATTTGTCACTAGCTGTACCCGGCCACGCGTTGCTGTGGCCCAGAATGGTGAAATGGAAAAGAAAGCTCTTAGCTAACAGTGTCTGTCATAACCCCCCACACCCCACCCTCTTCTCCCCTCGACCCAGTCACATCTCCCTCTTGATTGAAAAATCATCCCTGGTGAAATTATTAAAATAGAAATAGTTAAGAAATGAGAACTTTAAAATAATGTTTTAAGCTCTCTCAGTTAACAGTGTCTGGCATCACCCCCTCCTCCCAGTTAAGGGCAAAAAAATTTATATCACTTAGCGGGGAATCGAACGCCGGTCACCCGCATAATAGGCGGCATACTTACAACTACGCTACCAAAAACTCAAGTAGTTGGTGGAAATGAAATTATTTTATAATGCAAAGTTCAATAAGAAATAATGTCTCAGGTTCCGGTCTTTACATGTCCAAATACTCAGTCAGAAACTGGTCGTTTACATAACGAACGTAGATCAATCAAGACAGTTCACATCCGCCGCCATTTGCAATGCACAATAGTATTTTTAAAAAGGAAATACACAACACCATGGCCGAAAACAAAGTATACTCGGGGCTGCAAATAGGATGTGTTTGAAAACCCAAGCTAAGGTGATTAAAAAACCCTAGTAAAACATAAGCTAAAAAAAAAAAAACACACACACACAAAAACAAAAAGCCAAGAATGATAAATAGTATAAAATCTATAGTAACAACAGGAACAATTTACCCACTGTTATGTGAGTATATATTGTGGAAAAAAAATGATACATTAAAATAACAAAGTAAACAATGCTGAAAGTCTGGATCATGGGGGGAAAAGGCACTTTTTGGCAGCCCTGCTCAGCAATCAAAAATGGCCAATCAACTAAAAACAAATCCGGGCCAGCAACGATACAAATAATAATTTGTCCGTTGCTGGAGCTACGTCGTTCGTGGTTTGTGCGATTTTATGACATGCTTTGAGTCAAAGGCAACGTTTTGTGAAAATGTGAAAGCAATCGGTTCAATAGTTTCTGTGTCTATAGGTAACAGACTCAGAAAATTAACATTTTTATTAATATAGATTGCGTTTATAATCATCCTTATCATCATCCTGTGTCAAAATTAGATAAACTTGGGTGTTTTTTAATTTACAGTCATAAAACTTTAGTGTCATTAATGTATTTAGAATAAAATTATATTTCCTGTGTGGGCTCCGGGGCCTATTGTGGGGGAAAACAAGAATAGACCCACTGCCTACCAAATAAAGCATGTCTATAGAGTCGACTAACTATGAGCTTTCTTCGAAGTCGGAGTACATCTGCGTAGGACATGTGAAACGTGTGTGCACACAACACTCAGTTTCTGGAAAAGGACTAGAGTCCACAAGTGGACGAACAACCAGAACTTTCCGCCGAGTTTTAAAGCCGGTGAAGGCAAAGCAGAAGAAGAAGAAGACGAAGACGAAGAAGAAGAAGAAGAAGAAGAAGAAGAAGAAGAAGAAGAAGAAGAAGAAAAGAAGAAGAAGAAGAAGAAGAAGAAGAAGAAAGAAGAAGAAGAAGAAGAAGAAGAAGAAGAAGCAGCAGAAGCAAGAAGAAGAAGAAGAGAAGAAGAAGAAGAAGAAGAAGAAGAAGAAGAAGAAGAAGAAGAAGAAGAAGAAGAAGAAGAAGAAGAAGAAGAAGAAGAAGAAGAAGAAGAAGAAGAAGAAGAAGAGAAGAAGAAGAAGAAGAAGAAGAAGAAGAAGAAGAAGAAGAAGAAGAAGAAGAAGAAGAAGAAGAAGAAGAAGAAGAAGAAGAAGAAAAAGAATAAGAAGAGAGAAGAAGAAGAAGAAGAAGAAGAAGAAGAAGAAGAAGAAGAAGAAGAAGAAGAAGAAGAAGAAGAAGAAGAAGAAGAAGAAGAAGGAAGAAGAGAAGAAGAAGAAAGAAGCAGCAGCAGCAGCAGCAGCAGCAGCAGCAGCAGCAGAATAGAAGAAGAAAAAGAAGAAGAAGAAGAAGAAGAAGAAGAAGAAGAAGAAGAAGAATAAGAAGAAGAAGAGAGAAGAAGAAGAAGAAGAAGAAGAAGAAGAAGAAGAAGAAGAAGAAGAAGAAGAAGAAGAAGAAGAAGAAGAAGAAGAAGAAGAAGAAGAAGAAGAAGTTGAAGAAGTTGAAGAAGTTGAAGAAGTTGAAGAAGAAGAAGAAGAAGAAGAAGAAGAAGAAGAAGAAGAAGAAGAAGAAGAAGAAGAAGAAGAAGAAGAAGAAGAAGAAGAAGAAGAAGAAGAAGAAGAAGAAGAAGAAGAAGAAGAAGAAGAAGAAGCATAACAATATTGTTTTATTTTCAGTCATCTCTTTACTCATCATTTTTTATCATCATCATGTAAACTTTTGTGTTTCAACCCAGAGTCATACCTGTTTATACTGATCTATTTAATGAAAATCTGTAGAACTGTTGCGCACCAGGCACAAGTAATATTTATATACACTGAGTGCCATTAATTTAATTGCTGAAAAAGAGTTTAAATTCTTTTAAACCAAACACTTGCAATTTTAGTCACTAAATCTCTCTTATTTTGTCAACAAAAATTTAAAAAAGAAATAAACACAAACATAATTTACTACTGATAATTTATTTTATTTTCTAATTAAATCTGGTTGTTTATATCTGAGATTCTGAAAATACATTCATTGTGACCTAACTTTCTTCCCAATTATTTAAATCAGACATACTTATTTAAGAAATGTTCAGGTTGTATCCGGTTCAATAATCATTCATTAAAAATGTGTGGCGCTTTTTAAGAACACCGGCGAGGGAACACCTAAAAAACTGAACTGGTCCTTTGAAAGCTTGATGTTCAGTAGTTATTCGGAATCCACTCATGAGGACGTTATCGGACTTCGATAGTTGCCACAAGACCGATGTGGAACCTGCTATTGTGGCCTAATGTAATAATGTGTCTACTGGAAATTGAAGCCGATTCTGCTCCTTGTTCTTCTCACCCCACCTTCCCCTTCTCTTTTTTTCGTGTCCTTGTCCGTCTCCTTTTCAGTCTCCCTAACAATCTCCTTGTTGTTGGTCTCCTTGTTGTTGGTCTCCTTATTGTTGGTCTCCTTGTTGTTGGTCTCCTTGTTGTTGGTCTCCTTGTTGTTAGTCTCCTTGTTGTTAGTCTCCTTGTTGTCAGTCTCCTTGTTGTTAGTCTCCTTGTTGTCAGTCTCCTTGTTGTTGGTCTCCTTGTTGTTAGTCTCCTTGTTGTCAGTCTCCTTGTTGTCCATTTCCCAGTTGTCAGTCTCCTTGTTGTCAGTCTCCTTGTTGTCCATTTCCCAGTTGTCAGTCTCCTTGTTGTCCATTTCCCAGTTGTCAGTCTCCTTGTTGTCCATTTCCCAGTTGTTAGTCTCCTTGTTGTTAGTCTCCTTGTTGTCCATTTCCCAGTTGTCAGTCTCCTTGTTGTCCATTTCCCAGTTGTTAGTCTCCTTGTTGTCCATTTCCCAGTTGTCAGTCTCCTTGTTGTCAGTCTCCTTGTTGTCCATTTCCCAGTTGTCAGTCTCCTTGTTGTCCATTTCCCAGTTGTCAGTCTCCTTGATGTCCATTTCCCAGTTGTTAGTCTCCTTGTTGTCCATTTCCCAGTTGTCAGTCTCCATGTTGTCAGTCTCCTTGTTGTCCATTTCCCAGTTGTCAGTCTCCTTGTTTTCCATTTCCCAGTTGTCAGTCTCCTTGTTGTCCATTTCCCAGTTGTCAGTCTCCTTGTTGTCAGTCTCCTTGTTGTCCATTTCCCAGTTGTTAGTCTCCTTGTTGTCCATTTCCCAGTTGTCAGTCTCCTTGTTGTCCATTTCCCAGTTGTCAGTCTCCTTGTTGTTCGTCTCCTTGTTGTCCATTTCCCAGTTGTCAGTCTCCTTGTGTGTCCATTGTTGTCCATTTCCCAGTTGTCAGTCTCCTTGTTGTCCATTTCCCAGTTGTCAGTCTCCTTGTTGTCAGTCTCTTTGTTGTCCATTTCCCAGTTGTCAGTCTCCTTGTTGTCCATTTCCCAGTTGTTAGTCTCTTTGTTGTCAGTCTCCTTGTTGTCCATTTCCCAGTTGTCAGTCTCCTTGTTGTTCGTCTCCTTGTTGTCCATTTCCCAGTTGTCAGTCTCCTTGTTGTCCATTTCCCAGTTGTCAGTCTCCTTGTTGTCCATTTCCCAGTTGTCAGTCTCCTTGTTGTTCGTCTCCTTGTTGTCCATTTCCCAGTTGTCAGTCTCCTTGTTGTCCATTTCCCAGTTGTCAGTCTCCTTGTCCATCTCCTAGTTTTATGTCCCCTTGTTATCCATCTTCTTGTTGTCAGTCTCCTTGTTGTCCATCACCTTGTAATGTCTTTTGTAATTCCGAACCTTGTATAGACGTTCTCCTTTTTCCAGCATTTATTTATATATTTCATAATGTGTAAAAGCAAAGTAAAGGACCCCTTTCACGCCTTTTAGGCGTATTGGGTATATAGGGCTATACTTATATTTTATAGACCAACAGCACTTGGTGGGTGATGTGGTCAGAATTACGCCAGCCGCTTTTACTTCCCAGGTCTGTACCGGGTACCTACTCAAGGCTGGGTCGACCTGGGAGCCAGGGTCATTTTTAGCAAAAGTCCAACCAGAGAAGACCAACCAGGGAAAGCCAACCAGAGAAGGCCAACCAGGGAAGGCCAACCAGAGAAGGCCAACCAGGGAGATGAGCGGAGGCCGGTGATATCTGCAGCAATGAACCTCAAGGGCTCGCAACGCTGAATTAGAAGAAGATTGCGTATTAGCATGCATACACAATTGTAAAGGGCCAGAGCCTCCCATCGCCAATTTTTCCTTGTGTTGGCGCCATAAAACTTCAATATCCACAAGCTTTCAACCATTGCAAATCCATTATTGACTGCGATATAGGGAGACGATAGATCAGCGCAGAACACCAGTATAATGGAGAGTGAAGAAAATCTCTTGGTTTTGGACAAATTCTGCCCATGTCACAGTAAACAGCGGCGGTCATAAAACAGGCGAACAAAGCAGTGGTAAACAGAAGCAAATCAGAGTGTATGAATGGACAGGAAGACCAAACAAAGAGTTACAAGAGTTGTATAAACATGCTTAAACTATTCCTGTTGTGAAACTCAACACATTTATGTGGTGTCACTGTTTGATATAAATAGGGGAAATAATATGTTTGCAGTTTTTAAGATGAAGACACAGGTACACACACACACACACACACACACACGCGCGCGCGCACTCACACACAACTACCATCAAAGAGAAAGAGTAAGAGACACGGAGAGAGAGGGAGACAAACACACACAGCGAGTTTGAGAGAAAGAGAAAGAGTAAGAGTATAGTAATTTGTGGCAAATACAGGCAACACACACATAGAGATACAGACAGATTAAAAAAAAAAATATCAGTTAATAACAGACAGACAGACGGAGCGATGGACAGACAGACAGACAGACAGACAGACAGACAGACAGACAGACAGACAGACAGACAGACAGACAGACAGACAGACAGACAGACAGACAGACAGACAGACAGACAGACAGACAGACAGACAGACAGACAGACAGACAGACAGACAGACAGACAGACAGACAGACAGACAGACAGACAGACAGACAGACAGACAGACAGACAGGCAGGCAGGCAGGCAGACAGACGGAGCGATGGACGGACAGACGGACAGACAGGCAGGCAGGCAGGCAGGCAGACACGCAGACTGGCAGGCTGGCAGGCAGACAGGCAGGCAGGCTGGCAGACAGACAGACAGACAGACAGACAGACAGACAGACAGACAGACAGACAGACAGACAGACAGACAGACAGACAGACAGACAGACAGACAGACAGACAGACAGACAGAAAGCCAGTCAGCCAGTCAGCCAGACAGACAGACAGACAGACAGAAGACAGACAGACAGACAGACAGAAGACAGACAGACAGACAGACAGACAGACAGACAGACAGACAGACAGACAGACAGACAGACAGACAGACAGACAGACAGACAGACAGACAGACAGACAGACAGACAGACAGACAGACAGACAGACAGACAGACAGGCAGACAGGCAGGCAGGCTGACAGACGGAGCGATGGACGGACAGACAGACAGGCAGGCAGGTAGGCTGGCAGACAGACAGACAGACAGACAGACAGACAGACAGACAGACAGACAGACAGACAGACAGACAGACAGACAGACAGACAGACAGACAGACAGACAGACAGACAGACAGACAGACAGACAGACAGACAGACAGACAGACAGACAGACAGACAGACAGACAGACAGACAGACAGACAGACAGACAGACAGACAGACAGACAGACAGCTAATCATCTAGCCTAATGATTGCACAAAGCCAAGACTGCACCATATGAATGTGAAGACTTGAATAGTGACAAGCACTAGATTAAACAAATGTCCATTTAACTAGTCGACTCTGTGGCTAAGTCGATGCGAACGTTTTGTAATGCCGGGATGCCGGGTTCGATCCCAGCTGCGGGCCATGCGCCTTGCGTTGGTTTCGACAGTGGTATCAAGAATGCCCACCGTCCAGAGAGCAATGGCAAACTACTGGACGTAAACTTGCCTAGAAAAACCACACAGCTTGGGGCTGTTGGGGTTGGTTCTGTAACATCCTGTAAAGGATACGCAACTAACCTTAGTAACAAAAAGCGTTTAACTAGAGCGCGTTTCCCCGGCGTTCTCTAAAACACCGGTATGTGGGATGACATTTACACATGAAGTGAAAACTTGCAACACCGCGACATATTTAGACACGTCTTCGAGGAAATTTATCGTCTGCTTTTAATTACTGTTGCTGTGAATAGAAACAGTTGTAACTAGGGAAGTCTACTGTCGTTTGTTGATGAACAGAGGAAGGTAATTGGCAGTGGGATTTACGGAGCGATATACAGGGAGAATCGTGGCACTTGAAGATGGGAATAATAGATGCAGCGTGGGTTGATTAGGAATTGACAATGTTTCTGAGCTGATATTTAAGTAGGATGGGGATGTGAAGGAGGAAAAATTTTTAAAAGTAAGAGAGAGAAAGATGAAAACGAGGAGAACGAAGAAGGGGCGGAGGAGGAGGAAGAGGAGGAGAAAAAGAAGAAGATGATTATGATGATGATGATGATGATGATGATGATGATGCTGATGCTGATGATGATGATGAAATAAAAGAGGAAGAAGAAAAAGAAAAACAAAATTCCTATGTAACAGACGTCGACTATTTATTGCTGTTGAGGAGTTAATGTTTTTTCCCAAAAATTTTAAAGCAAGATGAAAGAAAAAAGGGTCGGCATCATTTAGCTGAGTTTGACCCTATATGCCTCAGCCACACGTCTCGGGAATTTTAAAAGGGGTGAGTGCTTCCGCTTGCAGACCCCACCCACCTAGAAAATGTGTAAAGGGACCAAGGACCTACCCTAACCATGTAAGGACGTTCCCGACCTTTAGCGTTTCCGCTAGTTTCCATTTCATAAGTGTTATGTCTTTTAGTCAGCTCTGTGGCTAAGTCGATGCGAACGCTTTCTTAATGCCGGGATGCCGGGTTCCATTCCAGCTGCGGGCCATGCGCCCTGTGCTGGAATCGACAGTGGTATCAAGAAAGCTGACCGTCCAGAAAGCAATGGCAAACTACTGGACGTAAATTGCCTAGAAAAGCCACACAACAGCCTGGTTGGTTCTGCAACGTCCTGTAAAGGATACGCAACCTATGTCTTTTAATGCGACCGTAGTTACTCAGTGGTCTTTTTTGTTATTACTATCTGCGGCATCTGTGGCTTAAGCGTTGCGAGTCCGACTCGTAATTCCAACGTACCGCGATTCAAACCCACTGCTGGCTGCGTGGATTTTTATCGTGGTATGGGGCGTCGCAGGTCGACCTAGCCTAAAATGGGTTTCCAGTATGGCTGTCCTGGGGAAGTAAAGACGGCCGGCGTAATGCTGACCACATTACCCACCAAGTGCTGATTAGTCTGTAAAAATTTGGGTGCTCTTCCCAGATGCCCAATGCGCCTAAAGGCGTGAAAAGGGATCTTTACTATTACTTTATCTGTTCCTCTATTTTCAAACTGTCTCACCGAAGCTCTGTATTTTTTCAGTTTTCAAATGGTTGTTTTAATTCTTTTTCTTAAATTTTAACAATTGTTATTATCAAATAAATACAAGAAGCAAGCTAGGTTAAAATTAGTTACGGATCCTTCACATGATGTTGCAGAACCAACCCCAGCAGTTTTTGGCTGTTGTGGATTTTTGGGTACATTTACGTCCAGTAGTTTGCCATTGCTTTCTGGATGGCTGGCTTCTCAATACCACTGTTAAAACCAACACAAGGAGCAAGGCCGGCTGCTGGGATCGAACCCGGCACTGCGGTATTCGCAACGCCTGAGCCACAGACGCCGACTCCAAGCTAGGTTGTGAGTCAGTTACCTCCTGAAAGCATTCGAGACAGAAGCCATTTCTAGCTGATCTATCTTTCAAACTGACATTGCCTGCCAGGTGGACGCAGCCTCAAACAGATACCAGGCAGTGTCCCTGCAAGCAAAGATGACAGGCATTGCGCTGCCCCGTCGGCCTTCTGATGCACAAAGGTTTAGAAATATGATTTGATCGCCATATGCCTGTTCCGACACGGCGTTTAGAAAAAAAAGTCCTTTTCTTCACTGTGTCAGTCACTATGATCTTTCACGACATAATACTAATACTTCAATAAAACCACATCTCAGAGGCCATGCATCAGGAGACTCAATTGGTCTTTCTAATCGTTTGGATGATCACTATTCGAAAATATAAGCTTAGTTAGCTGTGCATATGTAACATCGATATATCTTCTACGGGTGCGGATAAATATGTGCAGATTTATTTTTGCCTCCTACAGCGCTTTGCTAATGCAGTTTCCACATATGGACGGTAGTCTAGGGCTTCGCTGCCTAAGCTGCTGAGTTTAGTGATTGGTGCAGACCTGTGAGCTGTGTTTTTCATGTAGAATGCCTTTCATTTGTGCAGCGGTTGCGTCGTGGTATTCAATATGGCGGTTAACCGGTTTACGTCTGGGCTTGTGAAGTTTTAATCAACGGATCAACATCATGGCACACATGTGGTAACCCATACGTGTTTAGTCTTTCTTCTAACTCAAGTCTGAGTCCGAAAAACTCAGCACGGTGCACAGGCTATGTAGCACCAGTGAGGATCCTGACATTTTTTTGGGTAGATTTTTAACTCAAATTTTGCCCGGGCAGAGCCGTTAGGCTACTCTTTTCGATATCCAACTGCCAGGGGAAATTACTAGAAGTCGAAGTCCACTTTAAAAAAATCCCAGCCATTACCGGGGATTGAACCCAAAACCTCTAGCACTC
>CAJHNH020000961.1:212071-252071 GCA_905116865.2 Candidula unifasciata | reverse complement strand
CAAAGATAATGTTTTCAACCTATACTATAACTCTTTAAATCTCAAAGATAATGTTTTCAACCTATGCTATAACTCTTTTAATCTTAAAGATAATGTTTTCAACCTATACTATAACTCTTTAAATCTCAAAGATAATGTTTTCAACCTATACTATAACTCTTTAAATCTCAAAGATAATGTTTTCAACCTATACTATAACTCTTTGAATCTCAAAGATAATGTTTTCAACCTATACTATAACTCTTTGAATCTCAAAGATAATGTTTTCAACCTATACTATAACTCTTTGAATCTCAAAGATAATGTTTTCAACCTATGCTATAACTCTTTGAATCTCAAAGATAATGTTTTCAACCTATACTATAACTCTTTAAATCTCAATCCTAGTTTTTCTTTAATGCAGCATATACGACGTCTTTTTCTGATCAGGTAGTAGAAGACGAGTTCTTGTTCCGTGCATTGGGGTGTTTTGAGACAAACCATGCTAGTAAATATTTCTACAGATCAATTGGAAATGGAAATGAGATATCTGAGGAGGGCTGCAGAAGTGGGCCAGTAGAGGTAAAATCTGAAATGAGGTCGTAAGAGACAAAGTAGTCATTGAATCAATTCTAAATTACATACTGTCAATTACTGCCTTTGTAATACCACTTTTGTGGTGTAGGCGGGGGCGGGGGGGGGGTGGTTGAGCTCTTGAGTCTGAGGATTTACGGCCGCATGGCTAGTGCTGTCGCCACGACTGTGCATTTGAGGATTTTTATTTTTCCCCTGTGAAAAGACACTCGAATACGATAAAGAGCTGAACGTGGTCTTTGTAGATCAAGAGAAGGCATTTGACCGTGTGGACAGAGATGTGCTGTGGAGAATTCTTGACGATTACGAAGTGCAGGGTCAATTATTAGACAACATCAGAGCCCTCTATGAAAAAAGTGAAAGTGCAGTAAGAACATCTAGTGGTCTTTCTGAATGGTTCAAAGTCACAACTGGTGTCAGACAAGGATGTGTACTGTCACCATTACTTTTCATAACATACATGGATAAGATCACTGTAGAAGCAAACCCAGACGTGTATGCTATAAACGAATTACTTTTTGCTGATGATCAAAGCATACTGTATCAAAATGAATATGATCTACAGGAACATCTGACTAATCTCAACAACAGCTGTTTACAACATAATATGAGAATCAGTACAGAAAAAACAGAAGTTATGAAGATCAGCAGAACACACAGGCCACTGAATATAAATGTTGGAAGTGCCAAAATCAAGCAAACCAAAGAGTTCAAATACTTGGGCAGTAAATTTACAGAGGATGGAAGAATGGACAGAGAGATAGAAACAAGAATACAGAAAGCAAATGCTGTCACATACCAACTATCACCTCTGCTTAAACATCCAGATATAACCATGAAGACCAAAAGACAATTGATAAACACCATCTTCATTCCAACACTCTGCTACCAGTGCCAGACATGGACAATCAACAAGACCCATGAAAGAAAAATAGAAGCCTGTGAAATGAAATGTCTAAGAAAAGCAGCGAATAAGACCAGACTAGACAGGATAAAGAACATAGACATTAGAAACACTGTCAAAACTACACCATGTTTAGACTACATAGAACATCAAAGAATGAAATGGTTTGGACATCTAACCAGGATGAAAAATGACCAAATAACATCACAAATTTTCAACCAAAGAAGCTCAGGATATAAGGCAAGAGGAAGACCAAGGAAACGGTGGATTGACGGGGTCTCCGAAACCTGCCAAAAGCATGGCCTCAGAACATCAGATGCTGCCCGCCTTGCTTATGACAGGAACTTGCATCTCCCCACAACGCTTAACGGCATACGTGGAAGGAAAAAGTAAAGTAAGAGAACCACCCCCCCCCCTCCCCCCCCCCGGCCACCTTACTGAGAATTCGAAGCCGTGTCCCCTGCGTGAGAGCCCACCGCTGTACCCGTTCGGCCAGCCGCTCCTCTAAATTACATACAAAAGAAGCAAACCGAATCGTTTGCTCATTTAGAGAGAATGCCCTGTGGCGCCATACCATATAAGGCATACAGAGGATCAGGAAGCAGAGTGCTAGAACAATATGGACAGATATAATTAGAGAAACTATGCAACAGTATTTTGGTCATATCAAGCGCCACGACGGATTGGAAAACATTATAGCAGAAGGCATGGTACCAGGAAGGAGGGACAAGGGCCGACCGACACGAAGATGGGCACAGAATATAAGTGACTCCTTGAGTTTGAAAGTGCATGAGGCGGAAGAACTGGCGAGAGACCGAGTTTTTTTCACGCAGACTGTGATGAGAGCGACGTTCTGCAAAGGACCTGCTACATGAGGATGATGATGATGCAACAGCACGATGTGTTTATGGTGAAAACTACTAGAATAGCAAGAAGCAAAACCTCATATCTCCATCGACACCCGAAGCTGAAGTGAAGAAGAAGGCAAAAAAGAAAGGATACTCTATAAATGATATGCTAAACTTTTAGTACTCTAAGGTTGTGTAACAGACACTAAGTAACCACTGTGCAATACTCGGAAAAAAATCGTTTTAAATAGGGAAATTACAGAGGAATTCGATGGTATGACATCCAGATTTCTCAAGTATGCTCAAGCCAAAAATAAAAAGTCACAAAACATATGATTGTGTAATCGGTATTAAAGGGACATAGCTAATTACAGATGAGACATTGTTTGGATCTTAAATATATAGGCTAAAGTTAGTCCCTAGGGAGCAGGGGATATGTGTCACTGCTTTTGGGGACAGCATCTCATTCAGTCAATCTAGTAGGTACCTTCTCTACGGAGAAGATGGGATGGAGTGGATCTCCAACATTCTCTGTTGCTTGTCTTTGTTGTACTCTCTCTCTCTCTCTCTCTCTCTCTCTCTCTCTCTCTCTCTCTCTCTCTTTCTCTCTCTCTCTCTCTCTCTCTCTCTCTCTCTCTCTCTCTCTCTCTCAGACTATTGTTCGTTCATCTCTTGATGGTGCTCTTCCAGTTCTATTGTAGTCTATTCCTTGACCTCCTGTCCTTCACCCTCTCACCCTTCCCAGCATAGACTTTAACCCTCTCCATAACTTGTTACGCTTGGCCTCTTGTAAACTGCGACAGTTCGTCTTTCACTGTCTGTCCGATACGAGACGGTCTGCATCCGATCCGTCTCCAATGTTTTTGTCAATGCTGGGTTTTTTCAGGTGGCGTTTGCATAAATTCTCAAAGCGTATCTTTTACCTTCCAGTCTTTCTTTTCCATGTTGGGACTGAAACAGTTTTTATCAGTTAGACCGTCCTATTTTCCTAGAGCGTTTTATCTGATCCATTACAGCCTGGGTGGACTTTGAAGGCCCAACTAGTTTTTCACAAATATACACCCGCATAGTCGGCTCTGTGGCTAACTCGATGCGAACGCTTCGCTTCGTAATGCCGGGATGCCAGGTTCGATCCCAGCTGCGGGCAATGCGCCTTGCGTTGGTTTCGACAGTGGTATAAAGAAAGCCGACCGTCCAGGAAACAATGGCAAACTACTGGATGCAACTTGCCTAGAGAAACCTCACAACAGCCAGGGGCTGTTAGGGAAAGTTCTGCAACGTCCTGTAAAGGATACGCAACTAACTACACCCGCATAAAGTAGAAGAGACATGAATTTCGTTGACGATTTTTTCAGGTCAAAATAAATAAATATTCTACCGCAGGTCAACTTGTTTCTCCACGAACATTGTCTTCTTCTCTCGACCTCTGATCCAAAAACGCTCGCGATTTCATTGTTCAGAAATTTGTTTTTCTCCAAGATCTCGACCAAGAAGCGAACCTCCCCCACCCCCTCCCCTTGCGCCATTTTTCGAGATTGCAACCTATAGGATTAGCATCTCAGAGATGAGAATCACACAGCTTCAAATCTCAGAAGTCTCTTTCTACCGTACAGACATATAGCACAGTTATAATATGATACCACAAAACTGTTCAAAGCAAGATGCAGTCCAGTATTGCGTTACAAATCATTTACCTCCTAAACAGTTGGCACAGCGGCAAAAAGCTTGCCTCAAGCTCCAAGAATTATTTACAAAAAAATAGGCTCCAAGATCGACCCAGTCATACAGTTGGTACTAGGAGCTGTCATGGGAAGTAAAAGTGACCGGCGTAAACTCGACCACCTTTTGAATGCTAATTTTTATATTAATTATGGGTTTAGCAGCCAATGCCCCTGATGCCAGAAAGGCTTAAGTTAGACCCTTTAGTTTTATGACTTACTTACAGACGAAAACCGATAAGCAAGCTAAATACATGTACACGTTAAAGACATTTAAACAAAAAATACGTCTTACATGGATCGTAAGCGATCCTGTGCGATTTGTTTTATCGCCTTAATCCTGTGCAATCTTTTTAATATCAACCGTTGAATCCAATGCCCCACAGCTGGCCTCTGTCATCAAAGATCGCCACAGGGTTTCAGTTGGGCCCCCTGGCTTCCTCGATCCATTTGCTTTCAATTTCAGCTTCTGTTTAATGATCTTTATCCGCTTCGTCTATGAATGCGTCTAATACAAGGCCATCTTCTTTCTCTTATTATAGCGGACACCAGCCGTTGTTGAGCCATTTCCCCGAATTCATGGCTGTTTCATTTAATGATAAAATAGTTTCCTTAGGCATTTGTTTTCGAATGCGTTTAACTTACATTCGTTCCATGTCTCTAGTGATTCTCCAACTTTCACAACCAAATGTTAGAACTGATATTACATTGTAAATTACAACAGTAACTTAGTCTTAAAACTGTAAAATTTGGATTTCCATATTTCGCTGAGGATTTTAAAAAGCTAATGTTACCCAGTCGACAACTATCACTGTGTATTTCTTTGTATTTCCATAGCAACCAAAATGCTACCTAAATAGGTGAAGTGATCTGTTTATATAATAACTGTTTTTTTTTCGAGTGTCTTCTTTGTTGCATCTGCCGTTTTTCTGCTGTTGATGTCTTCGATATGTTTAATTTTTATATATTCTTTTGTAGTCAAACTGTTGATAGTATGGATAACTGATCTAAACAGTATCTATAACAGGGCTTTCACAGATTATAGGATTAATTATTAGAACTAATTATTACATTGACATTATTACTGAACCACCAAGCAAACAAGAAATCCTTAAAGCTATCCACACTTTAAAGAACAACAAAGCACCAGGAAAAGATGAACTGCCCGCAGAACTTCTCAAAGTAGATCCCAACACAACTGCTAGCATTCTAGAACCATTGTTCAATGTTATTTGGGAAAAAGAAGTGTTGCCTGATGACTGGACTGAAGGAACAATAGTCAAAATCCCCAAAAAAGGAGACTTATCAGACTGCAATAATTGGAGAGGAACTACTCTACTCTCAGTACCAATCAAAATATTTTGTAAAATCATCATAATGCGGCTTGAAAAAGGAGTAGATAAATGCCTACGAGTGGAACAAGCAGGGTTCAGAAAGGCAGAGGAACAACTGAACACATCTTCGCCATACGTAACATTTTAGAACAATGCAACGAATGACAGAGAAGTATATATATTAACGTTGTGGACTTTGAGAAAGCGTTTGACGGTGTCCATAGAGATTGTCTGTGGAAAATTTTACGACATTATGGAATTCCAGGAAAAATAGTCAACATAATTGCTCTCTTCTATAAAGACTTTTCCTGCAGTATAAAAAATTACAATACATCTTTCCCAGTAAAGACAGATGTAAGACAGGGATGTGTTTTGTAATCTCTCCTCTTCAACCTTGTGATTGATTTGATACTAAAGAACACAGTAGACAGGACATTAAGAGGGGTACGATGGACTCCATTCACCATGCTTGAGGACCTTGATTTCGTAGATGATATAGCACTCCTATCACATAAACATGAACATATACAAGAGAAAAGTAACAGACTAAACTGCACAGCAGAAATGGTGTGACTGATATTAAATACAAAGAAAACTAGGATCATGACAAACAGTCCAAACCAACAACCAGTGACCACAAGTAACCAATCACTTGAAAATGTAGAACATTTCACATATCTTGGCAGTGTGGTGTCCCTACTGGGAGGGACAGAGGAAGACATACAGTCACGCCTGAACAAAGCTAGAGCTGCTTTTGGAAGGATGAGGCAAATCTGGAAATCCAACAATTACTGCAGAGGAACAAAACTCCGACTCTACAAGAGCATTATTTTTTTCCAGTTTTTCTTTATGGAGCGGAATTCTGGAGAATGACCAAAAAGGATGCACACAAACTGTCCACCGTCTACCACACATGTCTACGTAGAATTATCAAAATTTTCTGGCCAGATACAATCTCAAACACTAAACTACTTCAAGCCACAAACCAAGAAACTTTAGACAGTATGATTACCAAGAGAAGATGGAAATGGCTTGGCCACGTTATGAGAATGACTTCTGATATACCTGCCAAAACACCTCTCACATGGACACCAGAGGGAAAGAGAAAACAGGGGCGCCCAAAAACAACATGGAGACGAACGATGGAAAGTGACCTGAGTGCAGCATCTTTGACAAGGAAAACTGCATTGAAGATTGCACAGGACAGGAAAGCATGGAAAGTCCTCTCTGAAGCCTCATGTGCCACTAGGCATAAAGAGAACTGATGACTGAATTATTACATAGAAAATGACATTCAAAATGATTATTTTAAAAATCTCTGAAATTATTTAGGAACCAGAGTTTAAGATTGATCCACCTGCGTTGCTTTGTTAATGTTGTATGTGATAGCACATTTGCCAAGTATCTATGGGGATTGTTTATAAATATCAGTCAACCACACATACACACATGTTTCAACATGGACAAAACACCCTGCGAACTATGTGCACTGGTGTCTGATTCCCGATCGGCAAGATACACTTAGGTGACGTCCAGTGATAGTCTTTTGACCTCTAAAAGCCCCGCCACCTG
Source organism: Candidula unifasciata (assembly GCA_905116865.2). NCBI lineage: Eukaryota > Metazoa > Mollusca > Gastropoda > Stylommatophora > Geomitridae > Candidula > Candidula unifasciata. The sequence goes on along the minus strand of CAJHNH020000961.1, from coordinate 245,122 downwards.
AGGACCCAAGGTAGATGCACCACTTGCTGAAAAAAATCCAGACTACCCTTCACTCTTTGAAGTATAGCTGATTAGTTTCTAGCTAACCACGGCAATCCGTGTTAACTAACAGTCGCCCCCAACAAGTAGTTTAACACATAAAATAAATGAAATCCAATGCTCCGTTTAGCGAGGCAAGTTCAGTTTTCGTTTTCAGCTCCTGTCAGTAAAAACTTCTCATTGTATAAATCTTTCAGAGATGAGATGACCATTGTCAGGTAGACGGTCAGTTGTTTGCTTAGATTCTGTGAAAATTTCGCCAAATTAAAACCCAACAACTGGACAAGATAAGATCTTGGATAAAACTGACACGTGCATAGAGTTCTTGTTTAGATTCATTCCCCTTTGAGGATTGTGTTGACTCATTAGGTTAAGTCAATATTCAAATGTTCACTGACTGTACAAGGAATATATTCAACCTGTTGTTTGCAGCTCCCCCCTCCCCCTCTCTTTGTGTCCCCATTACTTTCTCGGACACATACAAGGGCTCAGTGAATGGCTTAGACAAAGTGCCCACCTCACAGTTTCAAATGCCCCGACCTCAATCGTAGAAATATCCCTGGTTTACTCCGGTTAACAGTGGTGATACAATGAAAGAAGTCAAACAACGACTATTAATTACTCTTCAAATACTAAAACAACTGAATAAATTATGGAGTGGGACAGAGAGAACTACAAAAATTAGATTTCTATGAGCATGCATCTTTCCCATTGCAACACACGCCTGTGAGACCTAGATAATTACTAAACAAGCTGAACAGTGCATAAATGCCCTTGAAAACGAATGTTCTAAGAATTTTATGGGTGAAGTAGAAGAATGCATGCATACTTCAAGAATTAAATATTAAAGAAGGCTGGCTATTAAAGACAATAAAACACAGAAAATTCAAATATTTTGGTCACTTGAAACGTCACGAAAGTTTAGAGAGAACAACAGTGGAGGGGTAATTGCTTGAGAAGTGAGGAGGAGGAAGGCCAAAGAGAAGATAGGCGCAGGATATGGCCCATAATCTCCAGATGAGGGTATTGGACGCCGGAGTGAACGAGGAGTTTTCCAGGAAGGTTATTATAGGAGCAAGTTCTGCAAAGGACATGCTACTGACTGACTGACTGACCGACCGACTGACTAACGACTTACTGACTGACTGACTGATATTCCGGTCAAGCAAGTGATTGCTGGCCTGACTGTGTTCTCTTCTGATAAAATGGATGACCCTTCTATCTGAACTGTTTGTTTTAATGGCTGCAAAAAAACATATTCAACACTTTGTTTCGCACAGCCTATGTGGTCTGAACTGCTCACGCGACGCCAATTTATATTGGTGTTAAGTTTGTGACGCCCCATCCTAGGGCTCAACATGATGACCTGTCCATGCCGGCCCGGCCAAGTGACTAGCACTCATCGTTAGCCTGATAGTGTGTCCTTTTAAGATATAGCGGGGAGTCGCCTTGGTCGATTTGTCGACTCTTACGACATGCTTGTGAGGGAGGCAGTGCATCTATTCTTGTTTTCCCCGACAGTCAGGCCCCGGAGCGCACACAGGAATGCGTATAATTAAAACCGATGTTCTAAATTACATTTATTACCATCAATTAAATAATGCATAAATGGAGTGATGTATGTGAAAGATGAGTCCAGAAAGATAAATTGTAAGACGGGCCTGCGTGCCCAAATAATAATCCTCTGAAAATAAAGTTCATGTTTGTTCGTTCTACATAATAACTGTCGCCCGTAGTCTTCTTCCGATGTTCGTGTATACAACAAGTAATTTAATCTGTTAGGCCGTTGGGCTTACAGCAGGGGCAAATCTATCAAGCATGTTTTGTTTTGGCTTGCCTGTTCTCCGGCAGGTATGTTTACAAACATTTCATTTGTACACGACATGTCTGCTTGATGCTTCTCGAAAGGAGAAGTTTGCTCCGAGAAGTGATGCAGAAGGCAGATAGATTAGCAGACAATGTCTTACTTACAGTCTTACGACAACACGCAGGATTCCTTCTTTGTTCTTTATCTTTATTTCCTCTTTTGCCACTTTGTCTGTCGATGGAGATACAGCGGACCGGTCATTTTTTTATGTGCATACTGTTCCGATTCTTTATTTTCTGACTGCTTCAAATGTCATCACTTGATCCTGCAGTGGAGTGTCTTCGACGTTTTCTGTTCACAATGTTCTTAATTTACTTGGGGCTCTATGCACTTCTCCTCTTTTGCTGAATGTCTAATATGGTAGGAAATTTCAATATATTCTCTCTAAGTTGGCCAATCATTTTATTACCTGTCTTTATAAGCAATTTAATACTGCTTCTATGGCTCTATTTTCTCTCTTGACCTCATTCCTGATTTGGCCTCTTCTGGTCAATCTCACAGCCTTTTGCGAACACCTAATTTTCTTGGTCACCACGTGGTCACTCAGATATATATCTGCCTGCCTAGATATCCTTATATTTACTTACATACATACACAACCAACTAACGATATGTCTACCTTTGTACCTATGCCTATATCTACCTTAGCTACATACATAGCCAACTATCGTTATGTCTACGTGTGTGTATGTCTATACATGTACTCATGAAGCCAGTCTTTTCCCCACAGTGTGGCCCAGCTGGACAGCCTTGCATAGTGTCATAGTCACTTTGGGCGGAAGATGATGGGAACTGATAGCTGGTGAAACAGTCTTAGCAGTGCAGAACTAATCAATGAAAATTCACGCCCAGGTGTCATCAATATATTCACAGACGGGTCTGTAGTAAGAGATAAGAAGAGTGGGTGGGTTTTTTCTTGCAAAAATGAATGGACACTGTTATCAAACAGACAGCCTCGCGAACAACATTACTACAGCCAGTATGAGAATGGAGATAGAGGCGTTAACGACAGCTTTCCGATAGCTTTCTAGCAGCACAGCCCAACATGTTGTAATTAGAACGGACTTTGAGAGCATGCTTAGAAAAATGTAAACTACCATCCTGTGCGCAGAGTGGCTTGCATCACTTGAAACGCCTCAGATCAGGAGTTTGTCCGGGATTTTAGGTCCAGGATATTCAAGAGTATGGGGTAACGATCAGTAGGATATATTAGCTGCTGCCGCACGTCTGGGCAGTGAGCTACTTTATTATAACGTGGGCGTGTTGAAAGCTCTATGAGATCAAATGGACAGCGCAATGGAACAAACGAAGAATCCATACACTGAAAGACTAATTCAGCGGGAGTGAGTAGAGGTTCTAGAACAGCAGTTCTTAACCTGCAGGTCACGATCCTTTGTGTGTGTGGGTAGAACGACCCTTTCACATGGGGCGCATAACACCATCGGAAAACACATATTCATTGAAGTTATGAAGGAAAATAATTATTTCGGGGTCCCCAAAACACGAGTTAACTGTATTAAAGGGTGGCGGCAGTAGGAAGCTTAAGAACCACTGTTCTATAAAATATTCAACACTGGGGAAGGGGGAAAGGGGGGGGGGGGACGGGACGGGGGAAGGCGGGCTTTTAATCAGGTTGCAGCTAGTACTATTAGCATGTCGACTGTTGGTTGACTACTGAAGAAGAGGACAGAGCACGTGTGGGAAATGGCCCGAGTACAGTGATATCACTTCTTGATCGTCTGACTGATTGATTGATTGATTCATTCATTCATTTATTCATTTATTCCTTCATAATTTTTTCAGCTGTCTATACGCATACCTACTTTTACGTGTACCTACCTACTTACATAACCATCTATCTATGTCTGCCTGCGTATGCTTCTAACTATCTACTTATCGTTTCAGTCAGTTATCCAGCTATTCATCCGTTTGCTTCTCTTTGTATGTATCTACCTACCTACCTAACCTACCGACCGATTCCTGCATAATCTTTTTCTTTTAGCGTTCGCCGGTGGAAAAGTTCTGGTTGTTCGTCCACTCCTAGACTTTGCTTTTGTTCCAGAACTTGAGGTTTGCGTGCAGATCTGTTTTACTGATTTCATTTATTTGTTTGCAGACTATTCGCTCTTTGCCTTTCAGACAGATGCATTCCGACTTCGAAGGATGTACATAATTAGTCAACATTTACGACATGCTTTGTAGGAAGCATTGAGTCCACCCCCCCCCCTTTCTCTGGCGCCCCCACCGCCCCTTCCCAAATCGGGCCCTGGAACCCGCCAGGGAAGAGTCATGTAAAACAAATCGCAGTGCAAAATAGTCAAGCTCCACAACCTCGTAAAAAGTATTCAATAAGAAGAAAGTTCCGCAAATTCGGTAACAAAGTAATTATTTCTTCACTTTGCAATTAAACGTAACTGGGCTCTGTTCGAGATTTGGTAGGGAAATCCCCAGACCGTCCCATAGTATAGTGAAATGAAAGAAAAGAACACGTAACTGTATGAGGCGGGATGAGGAAGGGGGCGTGGGGATGACAGCAACCAGGAAGATATAGCATATAACAAACAAAGTAACGACACAAAAAACAACTACTTCATCAGTCTAACAACAACCCATCTGTTGTCTGTGGACACAATCTCAACCTGACAAGTGTAATTGGTTGTTTCTAGTACTGCGGGAGACTTCTGGTGACCCGATAATGATTGGATTGAATGTGATACAAACGGAAGTCAGACAGAAGTGGTAGGTTTATGAGTAATCACCTTCAATGGAACATTGCCAGTTTGTAGCCCATAGTCGGTCACCATGTCTCCGCAATTTCCGTTAGCATAATTTTTTTTTTGGGGGGGGGGGGGGGGGGGGGGGTTCTTTCGCTAATTAGTATCATTCATAGTTTGCTGTCTCTCTTCGTGTATAGAGAGAAATTATTTTATTCCACAATAATTTTTTTTTTCTTACTTTTTTTTTTTTTTGGTCACATCATTTCTTTCTTCTACGGCAACCACCTTTTTGTACCTACATCGCCCTTTCTATTTTCGCTTAATTTCCTCCCTCATTTCTCATCTTTACATTAGCACATCAGTTGTTCTGTTAATTCATCCCTCTTACTACTCCAACACACCTCTGTATAAGCTCGCATCCTTCTTTTTCTTTCCCCACACAAACCCATTTTATGTGCCATACAAAATTGTGTTTAACTTTTTAACCTTAAATGTCTTTTTATTTTCCCGTTTCTCTTTATATTCCCACATAATTCACTAAAGTTTTGACAGTTATTAGAGTTCTTTGCTGCCATTCTCAAGTGCTTTTAAAATGCGTTAAACTCTGTCAAAAATGAGTACCAGAAAATGTTATGGGAAGGAAAAATGATGATGAGGATGATGAAAATGATCAGGATGGCGATGATGATGATACACAGACAATCGATGTAACGGATAATATCTTTATCAAACTAATCATTAGTTTTTATACTACCTACAACCTGGCCACTATAGACAGCAAGTACCGCCCAGCAATCAGGCACTCTGATATAACTGTGCTACATGACTGTACGGATGTCTGTGGCTTGTTTCTGTTGCTTTCAAATCAGAAAGGTGGCTTTCTAACTCACTCCACCCTTACAGATATTGGAGAGCTGAGTCGCCTACTTTTTTTTTTTTTTTTACGGGACACATAAACAGCCGCGAGTGATAAACAAAAGGTAGTACCGAGATGCTTGATAATAAAGGAATAATGATCAACTTTGGATAATTAAAATGACTAACACAAAAGAGAGAATGTAAATACACAGCTAACATATATGCAGCAGCTGCTTGGTTGAATTCTTGTTTACAGAAACTAGTCTGTAATGTATTCTGTACCACAGCCAATCACCACTATACGTTGACGAATTATGTACACAGTGTGATCAAATGCAATTTTATGCCGTCTCCTTCATACAGCTGGACTATACTGTGATTTTTTTTAGAAAGGGGGAGAGATATAAGGAAGTGAAGCCTAAATCTCTGCACGGTGCGATTCTCGTATTACAAATGCCACTTAAACATGAAAAAAACATTGATAGTTAGTTTGTTAGTTAGGTAACATGAATAGTTAGTTAGTTAGTTAGTTAGTTAGTTAGTTAGTTAGTTAGTTAGTTAGTTAGTTAGTTAGTTAGTTAGTTAGTTAGTTAGTTAGTTAGTTAGTTAGTTAGTTAGTTAGTTAGTTAGTTAGTTAGTTAGTTAGGTAATTAGATAGCTATTTAGTTAGTTTGCTAGTTAGTTAGCCAAGTAGTTAGCTAGTTAGTTGGTTAGTTAGCTAGTTAGTTAGCTAGTTAGTTAGCTAGTTAGCTAGTTAGCTAGTTATCTAATTAGCTAGTTAGCTAGTCAGTCAGTCAGTCAGTCAGTCAGTCAGTCAGTCAGTCAGTCAGTCAGTCAGTCAGTCAGTCAGTCAGTCAGTCAGTCAGTCAGTCAGTCAGTCAGTCAGTTAGTTAGTTAGTTAGTTAGTTAGTTAGTTAGTTAGTTAGTTAGTTAGTTAGTTAGTTAGTTAGTTAGTTAGTTAGTTAGTTAGTTAGTTAGTTAGTTAGTTAGTTAGTTAGTTAGGTAATTAGATAGCTATTTAGTTAGTTTGCTAGTTAGTTAGCCAAGTAGTTAGCTAGTTAGTTGGTTAGTTAGCTAGTTAGTTTTATCTAATTAGCTAGTTAGCTAGTTAGTCAGTCAGTAGTCAGCTAGTTATCTAATTCAGCTAGTTAGCTCAGTCAGTCAGTCAGTCAGTCAGTCAGTCAGTCAGTCAGTCAGTCAGTCAGTCAGTCAGTTAGTCAGTCAGTTAGTCAGTCAGTTAGTCAGTTAGTTAGTCAGTCAGTCAGTCAGTTAGTTAGTTAGTTAGTTAGTTAGTTAGGTAGTTAGTTAGCTATTAGTTAGTTAGCTAGTTAGTTAGTTAGTAGTTAGCTAGTTAGTTAGTTAGTTAGTTAGTTAGTTAGTTAGTTAGTTAGTTAGTTAGTTAGTAGTAGTTATCTAGGTAGTTAGCTAGTCAAAGTTAGTTCAGTTAGTTCAGTCAGTTAGTCAGTCAGTCAGTCAGTCAGTTCAGTTCAGTCAGTCAGTCAGTCAGTTCAGTTAGTTAGTTAGTTAGTTAGTTAGTTAGTTAGTTAGTTAGTTAGTTAGTTAGTTAGTTAGTTAGTTAGTTTAGTTAGTTAGTTAGTTAGTTAGTTAGTTAGTTAGTTAGTTAGTTAGTTAGTTAGTTAGTTAGTTAGTTAAAAAGTTAGTTAGTTAGTTAGTTAGTTTAATTAGTTAGTTAGTTAGTTGTCAGTTAGTTAGTCAGTTAGTCAGTCAGTCAGTCAGTCAGTCAGTTAGTTAGTTAGTTAGTCAGTCAGTCAGTTTAGTTAGTTAGTTAGTTTGTTAGTCAGTCAGTCAGTCAGTCAGTCAGTCAGTCAGTTAGTCAGTCAGTTAGTCAGTTCAGTTAGTTAGTTAGTCAGTCAGTCAGTCAGTCAGTCAGTCAGTCAGTCAGTCAGTCAGTTAGTCAGTCAGTCAGTCAGTCAGTCAGTCAGTCAGTCAGTCAGTCAGTCAGTCAGTCAGTTAATCAGTCAGTCAGTCAGTCAGTTAGTCAGTTAGTTAGTTAGTTAGTTAGTTAGTTAGTTAGTTAGTTAGTTAGTTAGTTAGTTAGTTAGTTAGTTAGTTAGTTAGTTAGTTAGTTAGTTAGTTAGTTAGTTAGTTAGTTAGTTAGTTAGTTAGTTAGTTAGTCGAAATATTATTCGCACTGCACATCTGACAAATCCATAAGCGCTCGGATCACATCTTCAGTACATCCCTCGGGGTGTGGCGACTGATAACACCAATTCTGTGTTGGTTTACAATTCTTCTTTGGCTACCCGTATAATATTGTCTGTATTACTACGTAACAAAGTTAGACACGATATTATCAGATAGACTATGGGAACAACACTATGCACCACATTTACTGAGAAACAGAAGATCCAATGGTTTGGTCAAATCTAGGAATGGCGTAGCCAAAACTAGTACCAATGCAGGCGCTACACAGGGACAAAAGTGAGATGAAACCAAGAGGTTGCCCTAGGAGGATATAGACTGGTCACATTAGAGGCTTCTTCGTCAACACGGAGTATCGGTAGCCATTGATATCCATCGCGCAGTGGATCACAAACTGTTCCTCCCCACGTCGCTTACCGGTAGAAATTTAAATTGTTGATGATGATAACTTCGTAAATACCGCTCCTCCCCTTCCCAAGTCAACCCAGTCTATAATAGACACCATAGTAAACCTTACGAAAATCTCCCAATGTGTTAGCTCCACCTATTCACACACTCAGTCACTTTTGATTAGTACGTGATCAGGTTCGTAAACTTTGCTGAAGGTTAATATAACGTGTTGTGTATTTCAGCACGACAGCGCTTTTATAGCTCCAAAAACATGCAGGACTGATCCTATACCAACCTCCTTACAAGAGTGCTGCAGCCTATGTCACAGGAGTTCTCTTTCTCGCAATAAAATGGTAAATGGAAGACATAGCAGAAAGCTTTTAGAGCAATTAGTACACCTGAACACCCCCATAAACTTCAGCAAAGTTGACTAGTCTGAACAAGTACCAATCAACAGTTATCTAGAAAATGGGCGGAGCTAACACACATTGGGGAGATTTTCCAATGCTTCTTCAATCCCCCCCCCCCCCTTTTTTTTCCATCTCCTAGGATGACGTCACAGGACGGTCTTCGAGGGTGGTAAGAGTGGGTTTCCCGGCTTTCTAATGCCCTTAACTACCCCAAAACATATACAACTGGGCTTAACCCTAACCCACCTACGTTCCACGAGAGAGTGCAGCCTAGGTCCCACGACTGCATGCACTTACCACCCCTTAGAATACTCGACTGCCTTTGGGAGGGGGGGGGGGATTGAGATAGAACCGATTTTCGTAATGTTTACCAACACCATATAGTGTTTTGGGAAGTAAAGGCGACCGACGTGATTATGACCATAACACCCAACGAGTCCCAGTTGATCTAGAAAAATATGAGTCTACTCATATACGCCCGATGCGCCACTTGGCGTGAAATGGGTTCATTACTTTACCTACTACCTACAAACTGGCCACTATGGACAGCAAGTACCGCCCAGCAATCAGGCACTCTGATATAACTGTGCTATTATATGACTGTATGGGTGTGTGTGGCTTGTTTCTGTTCTTTTTAAATCAGAAAGGTGGCTTTCTAACTCAGTCCACCCTTACAGATATTGGACAGCTGAATCGCCTACTTTTTTCCCAACGGGAGTGTCCTCAACTAAGCACCCCCCCCCCCCCCCACCCCATCCCGCCCGACCCCAGGCTCCATTCCTCTCCCCGCGCGCGTGTGTGTGTGTATGTGTGTGTGTGTGTGTGTGTGTGTGTCCAGTGCTGTTTTAACTCTAGGACCCACTGGAGGAGAGCCCGCACGAGCTTAGTGGCGATAACGTTAATCTGCATGTGTCAAGTGACTGGCAAAATAAAACGTCATTCACGTGAGTGGTTGTCGCACGCGCTGTGTGTGGGTGCGTGTGTGTGTGTGTGTGTGTGTGTGTTTTAGTCTGTGCGCGCTACCACCATCTATCTATCATTGTAATAACCATTCGTTTCTTTGATTACGTGCGGCCCACCTGCTTTATTAGATGGTCTAGTTTTGATTTAACCGATGCTGTCAGATCTTGTCACATCAAATACTTTGTGCAGGAATACCACGTCAGCGTTTGACAGTTATTCGAGTTCTCTGCTGTCATTCTCAAGTGCTGGCAGACGCAGCAAAACGTTGGCAAGGAGATTGTGTAAAAACAATGTTGTTTGGGTGGTGTGTGTATGTGTGAGTGAGTGAGTGAGTGAGTGAGTGAGTGAGTGAGTGAGTGAGTGAGTGAGTGAGTGAGTGAGTGAGTGAGTGAGTGAGTGAGTGAGTGAGTGAGTGAGTGAGTGAGTGAGTGAGTGAGTGAGTAAGTGAGTGAGTAAGTGAGTGTGTGTGTGTGTGTATATACTTGTGCTGTGTGGATGCTTGTGCTGTGAGCGTATCTATGTAGACATTTGTGAAATCTTGAACGTGAAAATGTGGTTGTGGGTGACTTTCTATTGTTTGAGGGGAATTTAGTGCGTTTGTGTGTGTGTGTGTGGGGGGGGGGGGTTTGTTTAAGTTAGTATTGTATGAGTGTGTTTGTCAGTGTATGAGTGTGAACTCATTGTGTGTGTGTGTTATTGATTGATTCGATTGAAAAGACTGTAATTCAAGGAACACTGAGGGGTAGTCGAAAAAGAGGAGGGCAAAGATGAATCTGGAATGACAATAACAAAAAATGTACAGGACTAAGTTATAAAAGGGCAAAGAAGAATCTGGAATGACAATATCAAGAAATGGACAGGACTAAGTTATAGAAGGGCAAAAAAGATTATGTAATGACAACATCAAGAAATAGACAGGACTAAGTTATAGGAGGGCAAAGAAGAATCTGGAATGACAACATCAATAAATGGACAGGACTAAGTTATAGAAGAGCAAAGAAGAATCTGGAATGACAATATCAAGAAATGGACAGGACTAAGTTATAGAAGAGAAAAGAAGAATCTGGAATGACAATATCAAGAAATGGACAAGACTAAGTTATAGAAGAGAAAAGAAGAATCTGGAATGACAACATCAATAAATGGACAGGACTAAGTTGTAGAAGAGAAAAGAAGAATCTGGAATGGCAATATCAAGAAATGGACAGGCCTAAGTTATAGGAGGGCAAAGAAGAATCTGGAATGACAACATCCAGAAATGGACAGGACTAAGTTATAGAAGAGAAAAGAAGAATCTGGAATGACAATATCAAGAAATGGACAGGACTAAGTTATAGAAGAGAAAAGACGAATCTGGAATGACAACATCAATAAATGGACAGGACTAAGTTATAGGAGGGCAAAGAAGAATCTGGAATGACAACATCAATAAATGGACAGGACTAAGTTATCATACACTTATTCATCAAGCAGAAGACAGAGAAAGATGGCGGGTTTTATGTGCTAGTGCTTCAATTATACAACTCCACGACCCTAATGGGTCAAGTGTTATGTTATGACTTTGTGCGTACTAGCGAGCGCTTCAGTGTACTTGAGTGGATATTTATGGGTGTGTGACTATATATATATATGTATGTGTGTGTGTGTGTGTGTGTGTGTGTGTGTTGTGTGTTTGTGTGTGTTTGTGTTTGTTGTATATCAGTTGTCAGTGTTAGCAGTCTGTGCGAGTCTCCGCATTTCTATTTTTGCTGTTAGAAACGGACAGCTCATGCTGATGTTCCAAGTCCATTGATGTCAGTCGAGCTGAACCGTCATCCCAACACTGAGGACATTCCTTTAAACGCTCCGTCCCCATCTTCAGCAGCCAACACAGAGTTCCAGTGTCAACTCTGCCTGTAGCAGTCTGGTTATACATCCTCTTGCCTTTGCTCTGGGCGTCGAGTTTCGGCCACCTCCCCTGGTCACTCCCCGCTGAATGACTCTTCCCAAACTGTGATGATCCATTTATGGTTAATACATACCATGGTTTGGTTTATTCAACAGATCCCCATCATGGCACAAAGGTAGTAATCTATTAGGGCCCCGTTCTGCTTGAGATGATCTATTTTTTCCTCTGAAGTGTACACCTGCTCCCACAAGGCCATGACCATGTCTGCCTTCTCACACATCAATATTCCACCAAGTTTTGCAGCAATGCCAGTTGTTAACTAACCCCCATTAAAATTGAACTCCCAGCCATTGCAGCAAAGCCAGTTGTTAACTAAACCCCATTAAATAATGGAACTCCCAGCCATTGCAGCAATGCCAGTTGTTAACTAAACCCCATTAAATAATTGAACTCCCAGCCATTGCAGCAATGCCAGTTGTTAACTAACCCCCATTAAAATTGAACTCCCAGCCATTGCAGCAAAGCCAGTTGTTAACTAAACCCCATTAAATAATTGAACTCCCAGCCATTGCAGCAATGCCAGTTGTTAACTAAACCCCATTAAATAATTGAACTCCCAGCCATTGCAGCAATGCCAGTTGTTAACTAAACCCCAATAAATAATTGAACTCCCAGCCATAGCGGCAATGCCAGTTGTTAACTAAACCCCAATAAATAATTGAACTCCCAGCCATTGCGGCAATGCCAGTTGTTAACTAAACCCCATTAAATAATTGAACTCCCAGCCATTGCAGCAATGCCAGTTGTTAACTAAACCCCATTAAATAATTGAACTCCCAGCCATTGCAGCAATGCCAGTTGTTAACTAAACCCCATTAAATAACTGAACTCCCAGCCATTGCGGCAATGCCAGTTGTTAACTAAACCCCATTAAATAACTTGCAGCAATGCCAGTTGTTAACTAAACCCAGCTCCCATTGCGGCAATGCCAGTTGTTAACTAAACCCCATTAAATAATTGAACTCCCAACCATTGCAGCAATGCCAGTTGTTAACTAAACCCCATTAAATAACTGAACTCCCAGCCATTGCGGCAATGCCAGTTGTTAACTAAACCCCATTAAATAATTGAACTCCCAACCATTGCAGCAATGCCAGTTGTTAACTAAACCCCAATAAATAATTGAACTCCCAGCCATTGCGGCAATATTGGCATCGTGCGTGCGTGTATCTAGCACAACTAAAGTGGTGATCAGTTTGACATTACGGCTTGGACGATCATCTGTTACGAGTTATCAGTTAATTTGTGGGGTTGTTTACTGGTTAATTGATTGACTGACTGATTTGGTTGGTTGGTTAACAGATTACATACTTGACGTTTTCAGCGTGCGTTTCTCGCGGTGGGCGGGATAGAAAAGCATTGTTCTCGTGGCTTCCAAACAGTGGTAAGATGCTGGCAACGTAGAGGAGACGGCACCTTTTATCAAATCTTCTCAACAGCAGACACAGAATGCACTTGCGACAGTACCAGTAACAATCTGAGTGTATGTTCGTCTAGCTCCTTATGTAAGTGTTGAGCCTCGGTCAGACCCCCTTGTCATTCTTCACTGCACCACAATTTTCAGAGCCTCGTGATCTACTTGTGCCTCCTCATATTTTACCCGCTTCCAAAGGTTCTTTACAACATCTAGCCTGGTATGCATGAATTTACCACCAAACAGCGCCAGAAGATCATATGTGTCAGAAACGATTAATAGTACAAGGTAAATAATAATGTGAATAATAACATTAACGCCAACGCCACTTTGAATTGACTATAAGGACAAGCCCTCGTGATCTCGTGTACCTTTGAATGTATAGTTATGTGGGCTGTCTATCCCTGTCCAAGAGGTTATGATTCCTCACGTCATTCAACAGGGGAAACAAATCGCAGCAAACTTCCCTAACTCTCTATTCATTATACTCAAAATCACTGCTGTTTGTCTGAATCTACTCCAGCCTCTCTCTCCCAACGTCTGACAAGAAGAAAGAACGACTTCTAACAGCCAGCCAGACGGTTGTGTCGAAAACCCTGTTCAACTCTCTCATTATCGCAGTTCTTATGGCCGGGCAATTTCAACGTTTGATCCGGTCATTGAGACAGGCCCTAATGGTCAATGGCGCTGGCCTTGATTTGGGGCAGTATTGGCAAATGCTCAGAGAGAAGGCGACAGCAAAAGCAGGGTTGTGGAGAACAGGCTGAAGGGTCTATCGGAAATCGTGTAAAACTAGCTCATTATCTTCGTTCGTAAAGTTGAGCAATTTTACAGTTTGGTTTGGTCACTTTATACGGCTAATGGCGATAGTCTTCGTGTAGGGCCTCGTGGATAAAGTATGTTATCAAGAAACCTTTACATGACGTTGCAGAACCAACCCGAGTATTTGTTGGTTGCTATGGTTGTTCTAGGCAAAGTTTGCTTTCTTAACTGTCAGTTCTCGGTACCGCTGCCGACGGTCTGCTGCCAAATTGCCCGCAGATGGCTTTGAACCCTGCATCACAGCTTTACGAAGGCGTTTGCAACGCCACAAACGCAAAAATCAACCTTCAAAAAGCTTGTCTTCAAAATTTTCCACAACGTCAAAAGTGCGTGCAGTTAAATTTATGTCAGACCAGATCAGATACAATCTTGACAAAATAAAGACTTACTGCTATTATCTCCAGTAATCTGTCTCTCGTCATGTTGGTGGAAAACGGTCAGTGAATCTCCAGTACTCTGTGTGTCTTATGCTAGTTTTAAGTTAGTTGAACGTCAGTGCTCTCTCCCTCTTGCCTTGTTGGTTTCTATTGGTTAGTGGAACTAGATGTCGCATTATCTCTCACTATGTTAGTCTGTATTAGATTGTGGAAGTCAAGGGAACTCTCTCGCCATATAAGTCACAGCTATGGCGCTTTATATATCACCATGCTGGTTAGTGAAACTTCATGGCACTCTATCTCTCGTCTCTATCTCTCACCACGTAATTTACATCTATGGCACTTTATCTCTCGTCTCTATCTCTCACCACGTAATTTACATCTATGGCACTTTATCTCTCGTCTCTATCTCTCACCACGTAATTTACATCTATGGCACTTTATCTCTCGTCTCTATCTCTCAACACGTAATTTACATCTATGGCACTTTATCTCTCGTCTCTATCTCTCACCACGTAATTTACATCTATGGCACTTTATCTCTCGTCTCTATCTCTCACCACGTAATTTATATCTATGGCACTTTATCTCTCGTCTCTATCTCTCACCACGTAATTTACATCTATGGCACTTTATCTCTCATTAGGTTGGTTAGTAGAACTCCAGGAAGCGCTATCTCTCACCACGTAATTTACATCTATGGCACTTTATCTCTCATTAGGTTGGTTAGTAGAACTCCAGGGAGCGCTATCTCTCACCACGTAATTTACATCTATGGCACTTTATCTCTCATTAGGTTGGTTAGTAGAACTCCAGGGAGCGCTATCTCTCACCACGTAATTTACCTCTATGGCACTTTATCTCTCATTAGGTTGGTTAGTAGAACTCCAGGGAGCTCCATCTCTCACCATGTTAGTTAAATTTATGGCGCTCTATCTCATCACGCTGGTTAGTAGAACTCCAGGGCACCATATTTCTCGCGCACGTAACCTAGTCACAATTATAACCTAAAGCTCTCCCTCTGGGGATGCTGATTGAAAATGACGATTTTTTGGTCGCAAAGCAAGCCAAGCCAGGACAAGAAAGAGCAAGTTGCAGCAGTGGTTTTCTAAGCTTTGGGGGTGGGGGGGGGGGGGGGGGGGGGGGTAGTTGTGCGTGTAAAGAAGTTTTAATGAAGGCTTTAAGCAGTTTTGAAAATGAGTGTATTTTGTACTTGTGACAATAATTTTAGCTATATTCAATAATTAAAAACAAGCGAGGACCTAATGTTATTTGACACTGATTTATGTGGATATTGTTCCCCAAGTTCTTGCTTATGGTGTGTGTGATTTTTATGTTTTCCCTCTCTTTTTAATCAAAATGTTCCCAGAGGGGCAGCAGCTAAAAAGCTTACAAACCACTGGTCAAAATGATGTTAGAGTTAAAGGGCAAATAGCAAGGAAAGAGTGGAATTCTTCTTCTTCTTTCTCTGCTTCGTCTTCATCCTTAAAGGAGTGTTTGGCACTAGTGTCGTGGTTTACAGCTAGAACGCGTTATCTGTGCCTTACGACTAAACTCATTCCACCTCAATAAACTCTTTATTAGTCGCTTTTTACGACCCGATTGTTTAGGAGTGAGGTAGTCGACTCTTTCTTCTTCTTTTTTTTTTTTTTTTTTGCTACCTCCCAAAATTGCATTCCAGAACCTCAACCCCCCCCCCCCCACACCCCCTCCCCATTTTGTTTCAGAACCGGGTAAGCTAAACTGCTGACATATTGCTCCGTCCCATTGGTACCGGAATCTGGCTGCCCCCCCCCCCCCCCCCCCCCCCCCCCCCCCCCCACCCCCACATTTTATTTCAGAACCGGGTAAGCTAAACTGCTGACTGGAACCACATTGCTCCCCCCCCCCCCCCCCCCCCGGGAATATGACTGCGCTCTCCCCCCCCCCCCCCCCCCCCCACATTTTATTTCAGAACCGGGTAAGCTAAACTGTTGACACATTGCTCTGTCCCATTGGTACCGGAATCTGGCTGCGGCCTTCCCCCCCCCCCCCCCCCCCCCCCACACCCCCCGCGCTAACCTCTTTGTTTCTTCTTAAGTTGTATAGAGGGCACAGCAGTGTGCAGAGAGCCCAGGTGAGCAATGTATAGACGTTCTATTTTAAAGCATTTGTTTATATGCTTACTTTTATTTCAGATAGATTATTTTTGTGTTTGCTATTTAGAATATAACTATTGTTATGACTATTATTATTGCACAATTAAACACGGTGATCATTTTCTAAGAGCTTGTGAGAGGAGCTTTAGTCTTGTTTAATGGTTACTACTGCGCAGTTAAACAAGCTTTAACTTTTACAATTAGTAGAAAATTATTACTTTGAGTCTCTCCCCCTCCCACCACCCCCCCCCCTCTCTGCAGTGGTTTTTCTGCTCTCTCCCACCACTTGAGTCCCCAGGCTGATTCTGCTTCTGTCTGGTTTCGAAGTCAATACTTGAGTTTTTAGTCAACGCTGATAAATCACTTCATTATCATTTTGGCATCTCATTGAGATCTCCTTGTCAAGTCCACCATCTTCTGTTAAAGGAACTCTCCTGTATTTAAAATAAAGTCGGTTTGACCTTTCAACTGTGAATGTGAATATTAAGTGGACAAGAGCGTCTTCAAAATGTCTGTCCTGGATATGTTGATGCTCGCATTGAATTCAGTCCTATCAGAGTACTACAACAACAACAAACACTGAATGTGGCTGAGCGTAAGAAAGAGAGTTAGTGAGTCAGTCAGTCAGTTAGTTAGTTAGTGAGCTAGTTAGTCAGTCAGTAAGTCGGTCAGTCGGTCAATCAGTCAGTCAGTCAGTTAGTCAGTCAGTCAGTCAGTCAGTTAGTTAGTTAGTTAGTTTTGTTAGTTAGTTAGTTAGTTAGTTAGTTAGTTAGTTAGTTAGTTAGTTAGTTAGTTAGTTAGTTAGTTAGTTAGTTAGTTAGTTAGTTAGTTAGTTAGTTAGTTAGTTAGTTAGTTAGTTAGTTAGTTAGTTAGTTAGTTAGTTAGTTAGTTAGTTAGTTAGTTAGTTAGTTAGTTAGTTAGTTACATAGTCGACAGAATATGGTCCTTGAACATCGGACCATTCAGTCCATAAGTGCTCGGATCCCCTTCTTAGTAAATCCCGCACCGCCCAGTCACCCTATGAATGAAAGATTCAAAAATTTAGCTTTGGGACGACTAAAGAGAAGTAGTTTTATCCACCAGGCAAAACGGCTAGGCAGACAAACGACTGATTTACCTGCAACTGATAGATCCTTAAATGCTGTCCCAGAACGGACCCCCTGGAGAGAGGAGTATAAGTTTCCAATACACATCAAGACTGAAGTGAAAGGGGTATTTGACAAGGAAGAACAAAACAGTGTGCAGCGCAAAACAGCCACCCTCAGTCTACTTGATGATGAATACCCGCACAACCTTTGGGTCCGTGTTTACACAGATGGGTCAGCAGAAAGCGCAGTCAGAAACGGAGGTGCGGGAGTGTACATTGAGTATCCTAATAATACCAGGGATACAGCCAAATTACCAACAGGAAAGCACTGTCACAACTATGATGCAGAAGTTCAAGCCATCAAGATAGCGGTAGAGAAACTACTAAATACAGGGTATTTTTCACAACCAGTGGTATTCCTGACAGATGCAAAAGCAGTACTTCAGTCACTCCAGTCTGGAAAATTACCAAGCATACGGTCACTATTATCCGAACTAGGCAACCGCTGTAAATTAGTAATGCAGTGGATACCTTCCCACTGTGGAGTTCCCGGAAACGAAAGAGCCGATAAACTAGCTAAGGAAGGTGCAACTGAAGAACAACCTGACATACCAGTCTCTTATCAACAGAAGAAGAGAATGATCAAATCAATCAGAATGCCACCGAAACTGGCACAAGATGATTACCATATTATGGACAGACCAGAGCAAGTCATTATCCTTCGCCTTAGAACAGGGCACAATCGACTTCGCTCCCACATGTACAACAAATTTAAGATTGGCCAATCAGCCATGTGTACTTGTGGACTGGCACCTGAAACAACAGATCACGTCCTTCAAGACTGTCTCAGATTCAGCGCTTTCAGGCAAAACATTTGGCCAAAAGAGACACTTGTGGAAGTCAAACTTTACGGGCCGCTTAGTGAATTACAAAGGACAGTAAAATTCATACTAGAGACAGCTTTGCAGATATAGACAATTTATTTCTTGCGAACGAAAGAAGAAGAAGAAGAATCCCGCACCGTGTAAAAGCTGGCGACCCCAGTTCTGTGTTAGTTTGTTATTCTTCTTTGACTTCCTGTAGTGTGTTCTTATCTGGTCAAACCCCTCTTAACATGTTGTTCTTGCAGTCTGGTCATGGTTACAGATTCCCAGACATCACTTGGTTCTCGCAAACGTCTTACTTCTCGTAGAGCAATCAGAATACCAGCATGGTCCATGGATCGTCCACCCTCCACAGTAGCTTTGCCTGCAGGGCGATCAGCTGGCTCATTTTATTGTAGGTCTGCATGCCCTGTCATCTCCAATCAAGAGACTCCAGCCACTGTCTTCGGACCCAGCCCATCTCTATCTTCATCTTTATACATGGTCAAAGGGGAAAGGAACCGATTAGACCCAGCCCATCTCTATCTTCATACATGGTGAAAGGGGAGAGGAACTGATTAGACCCGTAAGCAAATTTTTAAGGAATAATAATAAGAAGTAGTGAAGTGCCAGCTCAACCCCTAAACTTGCGGGTGGGGGAAAAGGTGGAGGCGGGGGAGGGAGGGGGTGTGCCTCAGTGTGCTTAAGCCCTCCAAGTTCCGGCGCTCCTGTGTCGTACGGGTATGCATTGGTAATCTTGTCAAAGCAATTCCTTACATGTTAGTTGATGTGTAATAATATTATTAGGTGGACCAGACGAAGACCCTGGAATCAGAGTATCCAGAATTTAACGAGAAATAAGTAGAGGAGATGAACGACATTCGGCGCTCAGAGGTAAAGAGGTGCATATTTAATCATGTTGAAATTAGAACCATTAGTAAAAAAAAAAAAAAAAAAAAAAAAAAAAACTATACGTTGGCTACTGTGAAATAAGGAAGAGCACATGAGGTACAATTTCTTAGAATGTCTTTGCACTGGAACCCACAAAGGCATAGAAATAAAGGAAGACCCAAAAAATAACCCCACACACGCACGTACGCAGGCAAGCAGGCAGGCACGCACACACACACACGCACGTACGCAGGCAGGTACGCACACACACACAGACACAAGCACGCAGGCAGGCAGGCACGCACACACACACACACGCACTTACGCACGCAGGCAGGCAGGCACGCACACACACACACGCACGTACGCACGCAGGCAGGCAGTCAGGCACGCACACACACACAGACACACGCAGGCAGGCAGGCACGCACACACACACAGACACACGCATGCAGGCAGGCAGGCACGCACACACACACACACGCACGTACGCAGGCAGGCACGCACACACACACACATACACATACACACACACACACACACACACACACGCACACACAGCACGGAGAAGGATTCTAAAGAGTGAAGTTCTTCCAACACAGAATTCATAATTTCTGTAAAAAAAAATTTCACCCGATGGCTGGCTGTTTCTCCTTAGTCATTTAAAATTAATTTTTATTAAGTGATGTTGCAAGGTTTATTTCATTCTCGTTGTTTTATTTCTGCAATAGAAATCTCTTGGACTTTCGATGCCCATTGTTATCAACTTCTTTTATTTTTTTGTTTCTGTTTTGTTTTACTCAACACTCCATTTTTTTTTCTAATCTCCTTTTTGACCACCCACCTGGCCTGTAGTGTCTTTTTACTATTAATATGTATACAAAAACTAATCAACTTTTTACTAGGCATTTACCCGTACATAATACAACTTCTTTATTTCTTTCTTTTTCTTTTTCTTTCTTGTTCTTTTTCTTCTTCTTTTTCTTTTTTCTTCTTCTTCTTCGTCTTCTTCTTCTTCTTCTTCTTCTTCTTCTTCTTCTTCTTCTTCTTCTTCTTCTTCTTCTTCTTCTTCTTCTTCTTCTTCTTCTTCTTCTTCTTCTTCTTCTTCTTCTTCTTCTTCTTCTTCTTCTTCTTCTTCTTCTTCTTCTTCTTCTTCTTCTTCTTCTTCTTCTTCTTCTTCTTCTTCTTCTTCTTCTTCTTCTTCTTCTTCTTCTTCTTCTTCTTCTTCTTCTTCTTCTTCTTCTTCTTCTTTTCCCTCGTCCTCCTCCTCCTCTTCCCTCTTTTTTTCGTATTTTTTTTTTCTTTTTAACCTGAATGCTTTTAAAATTGATTACTCCGTCAAGATATCTCGTTCATTGTTTAATTACAAAATAACAAACTGTGTTATTGACACAGATCACTTTCTAAGTCCTTGTCAAAATTGATTTTCTACAAAATGTTTTCTATGCTTCCAATATCAACTCGTCTACTCTCCATGACATTATCATTGTTTTTGGTTAATGTTTGCTCTTGTGTTTTCTAATCTAAGTATTTTCTTCAGATTTTTAATTCCTGCTCTTCGCTTACATGTTTTGCTAAAGTTAACGTTAAGAGGATCGGTGTCACTGCAGTAGATTTTATCCCTAAAGGCATTGGTCTCTATCCGCCTACTGAGAGAGTTGCACAAAGAACTAACTCCGTAGCTCCAGTCCCGATTTCAGCAAACGCATAATATTTGACTTTTACGACATGCATATTAGGAGGCAAAGGGTCTATTCTTCCCCACCCGACCCCCACATGAGGCTCCTGAACCCACACAGAGAAAATCTATATAATGTTACTTGTCTAAAATAAATCTTCAACACTGTCTGTCTCTCGCCTTTGATTTACACTTGTTCATTTTGCTGTTCGTCTATTTCTTCACTCTGTCCTCCCACGTGTATCTTTGTCTTCATCTTGTTCAAGTGTCTTTAGCTTTAACCTTCTGCACAAACAAACGAACTTTTTGTTTTCTTGTTTAAAAGGTTAAGAAACTGACACGCAAGTTCACCTTACATTCTGCCTTTCCGGTCTTCATCTTGTTCAAGTGTTTTTAGCTTTAACCTTCTGAACAAACAAACGAAATTTTTGTTTTCTTGTTTAAAAGGATAAGAAACTGACACGCAAGTTCACCTTACATTCTGCCTTTCCGGTCTTCATCTTGTTCAAGTGTCTTTAGCTTTAACCTTCTGAACAAACAAACGAACTTTTTGTTTCTTTGTTTAAAAGGTTAAGAAACTGACACGCAAGTTCACCTTACATTCTGCCTTTTCGCTCTGAATCCTCATAAACACTATTTACATATATTTTTTTGAATACTTTTTTTTAAACAATTTTTTTTAAGTAAGAGTGACACAATTGTTTTATTTGTCTCTCTTTAATTTGTTTCAGTAATGTTTCGAGATCGTTGTAACACAGCGGCAGACACATGGGTTCGAATTTGATTTTTAGATTTCTTTTTTTTTTTTTATATAAAGAAAATTAGCCAATGAGTACCAGGAAATAGTTTAGGAAATGAAAAGGACAGGCGAACTGAATGTTTAGTTAGTTCGTCGACAGATTATCCTCATTGCACATGGAACCATGCAGTCCATAAATTCCTCCTCAGTAAATCAGTCAGTCAGTTAGCTAGCTAGTTAGTTAGTTAGTTAGTTAGTTTTCTAGTTAGTTAGTTAGTTAGTTAGTTAGTTAGTTAGTTAGTTAGTTAGTTAGTTAGTTAGTTAGCTAGCTAGCTAGCTAGCTAGCTAGCTAGCTAGTTAGTTAGTTAGTTAGTTAGTTAGTTAGTTAGTTAGTTAGTTAGTTAGTTAGTTAGTTAGTTAGTTAGTTAGTTAGTTTACAACTCATGCTTTTGTGTTCTTTTATAATATTCTTAATATGCATAACATCATATGATCATAACATGCTTTATTAGTAAAACACAACTGCTGTGCGAAAGATGGTTGACTAGAAGGGCCGAATGTAAGACGGGCCTGCGTGCCCAATTTGTGACCCTTTGAAAATAAAGTTCGTTCGGTTGTTCGTTCTTTCGTTCTTCTTCTTCTTCTTCTTCTTCTTCTTCTTCTTCTTCTTCTTCTTCTTCTTCTTCTTCTTCTTCTTCTTCTTCATCATCTACTACTACTACTACTACTACTACTACTACTACTACTACTACTACTACTACTACTACTACTACTACTACTACTACTACTACTACTACTACTACTACTACTACTACTACTACTACTACTGTTGCTGTTGCTGCTGCTGCTACGACTACTGCTACTAGCTCACACATAGCGAATTGAAAATACTAGTTCCTCTCCTCGCCACATTCCCTTTAAAGCAAATTGTGATAACTATCTAGTATCCATCTTGAAAGACCTGCTGGCAGGAAATTAAAGTTAACCTCGCTCTATTCTCACTGTACGGGATTGCTGTGGGATTAACCTGATATATTCCACTGCGGTATCCCATTGATTTCTGCATATTTTCTTTATATCCCGAACACGAATGAGAGTCATAGTTCAACAACACCTGTTACATCTCTAACGTACCAGTTTCTAAAGTAAGTCTTACTAAGTGACTGTAGACGAAGTTAGGGGGGATTGTTAATGTATAGTTATAGTTCGTTCAGCCAGGACTGTCGGAAGGGACAGCCACGGTTCAACAATACATAAACACACTTGCAAGCCATTTTCTCGAAAACTGCCTTTTTATGATCGCAATGATTTTTACTGATCATTGCAATTTAACATGCATTTTTCGAGAAAATGGCTTGCAAGTTTGTTTATGAATTGTTGAACGGACTGTTATTGGATACTCGCCTATCTATTACAAAAGCTCACAGGGAAATCACATTATCATTATTTTCATCAGCAGCAGCATTATGTTGTGCCATTACACGTCCCATATAGCTTGCACTATTGTCCTTCATTCAGTTCTGTTCGGTGCAATGTATTAGATATGAGTGATGATATCTAGTCCAAACTTTGGCCTCTAACGTTAATTTTAGGATTTCTCTGGGTCGCCCTGCTTTTTCCAGTCCATCTGTTTCGTACTTTGTTCTTCATGTTATTTTGTTAGCGTTGAGGGCTCCCAATTTACCCTTACGATTGAACATAATTTCTTGGATATGGCTATTGCTTATCCCAGTAAACGACAATTCGCAGTTTAGGTTACGGAAAGTTGATCACTCAGTGTGCTGTCCTAGTTGGGTTTAAATTCACTCACTCATTCACTCACTTAACCACTTACTTACTCACTTATTCACTTACTCACTCTCTCAACACTTACTCAGTCATTTACTTACTCACTTTTTACACACACACTCACTTACTTACCCATTCACTCATTCACTTACTCACTCACTCACTCACTCACTTACTCACTCATTAATTCACTCATTTACACACTCACTCATTCACTCACACACTCATCCACTCACTCACTCACTAACTGATCCACTCACTCAGGACCTGATTTCTCTGCCTATTTCTCTATATTATGTTCCTATATATATATATAAAATATATATATATATATATATATATATATATATATATATTATATATATATTACACATTTCTGTGTATTTTTTTTTTATTATCCCATTTCATATTAATTGAATATACCAAAATATAGGACCAATGCGACCAACTGAAAAGTGAGTAAGAAGCGACTGTGGTTTAGGGGCTTTGAACGCAGTTTCATAATTCCTTTCAAGGCCGTTGTTTAAAAATTGTCCATTTGAAGACGGCTGTACTCCGACAAACAAATTCATTAGCGAGCGTTTTCATAACACGCCTTGTGTTAATTTCCACGTTGACCCTCTAGGACGCAACGTAAAACTACTGAACGTAAAATAACCTAGTAAAACCACAAACAGGCAACACACACCAATGTTTGTTTGCGACGTCCTGTAAAATACAGTCTGACAATTCGGTAAAGAGACTGAATTTATAGTGGCCAAAACATGTCATCCAAACAGGCAACAGCCATCTATGATTATGCAAAACTGTAACGCGACCAGGTGAGAAGACGACTAGTAACCTGCATTTTGTTTAGCTAGTGGAAGTTGCATCGTTACGTATTCAGCATCAAGCTAAAGGTGAAATAAATTGCGTGTGAAACTCCGAACATTGTTCTTAAGAGGCTGAATTGATGAGGTAAGTAGGACTATTTAATTTTTAGAGATTGAATGGGCAATTAACCTTTCTGAACGGATGAAAAGAAGCGGCTAAAAAGAGCTGCGTAGGTGCAATAATGGCTACCTCATCCAGTAAAAAAAAATGGCTTCAAAATTCAGTCAGTTGCTAGCAAACCTTTTTTAAAAAGTGTGGCGTGAGTGCATATGCTCTCCTGGGATTCACTTAAAGTCAGGCGCTAGGACTTGCCCTGGTAAATAAAGTCAGCGATGAGGTGTCGGCTATTGCATTCCTCCGGTGACCATCGATGTGTGGAAGAAGTGAGATCACTTCGCCAGAATGTTAGACAGGCCAGCCTGCTCAGTTTGCAACCCTTAAAAAAAAAGGCTTGTTCGTTCATTTGGTCTAGCACCAAATGGCAAATGTACCAATGGCGCGAACCAAATCCTTTACTTCTTCTTCTCGTGTCTTCTAACCCCATAGGTCCACTAATGTTAAATTGTCCCATAATTTGCTATTGCATTCAACTCATCCCCATATTCTTCCTCAGTTTTTCAGTTCATTCTCCAGTACCACTACCTGTTTGTAGGATGTTTTTTTTTTTTTTTTACTATTATTTATTTGCCCTTGTGGGTTTATTTGTAATGACATTCTAAATACTGTATATTGTTCCCAGGTTTTAAAAAATGGAGTCATATCCAACGCCAGCGTCTTTTCTTCGCAGGAATGCGTCTACTTCTTTCTCAAAGAAAATTTTTAAGTTTATGAAACGAGCGTACCAATGCGTAAAGTATTTTCCCGCAAAATATTTCTTTTCCTTCTCTCTCTCTCTCTCTCTCTCTCTCTCTCTCTCTCTCTCTCTCTCTCTCTCTCTCTCTTCACAGACACGGAGCCTGTGGGATAAAACGTCTTCAAGTCCCTTCTCTAAAACATAAGGGGGGGGGGGAGAGGGGGGGAGGCTCTGCTTCCTCTCCTCCCTCCCCCACCCTATCATTTTTAAGGATAAGCGGACCAAATCTCGTAGAAAATTTGCAAAGGGGCTACCATGTATAGTTATTCTCTTTTTAAGTAGTTATGTATACGTTTCGTATAATTTTAAATATAATTTTTGTGAGGGGCGGGGGAGCTCATCAGCACATAAGAATATTAATAATAACAGTAAGTTGTTATTATTACTGTTGCTAACTTAAGGGCACTTAACATTTATAAGGAAGCCGAGGCCACCCCTAACCCCCTCCCCCCCCCACCCCATTTGTTAACCCCAGTGTTTCCTTCGTGTCGGCGCCCCTCCTCTGTTCGACTCTAACTTTCCAGTTTAGAAATACAATTCTGGAAAAAAGGAGAAAATCTACCATCACAGTTATCCCGGTTGTATCAGAGGAAAACGTGACTGGGATATTTGCCCGACTCTGCAGCTCCACAATATCGTAAAACTGCCACACACTTCAAGGCCGGCGGGTTTATGGCTATGGTAACCAAAGTCGTAATAAAATCCAGGGAAAGGTTCACAAATTTGAACTGAAAACGAGTCCACGAAGTTTACATGAAAGGTGACCAAACTGTTGAGCACAGTTTGATGTGTATACGATGTGTGCGTTGTGAAATCTAAAGTCTCGCAGTGGATGTTTTCTTTATTTATTGTTTCTCTGTGTTTGGCTCTCTTTATTAAATATATATATATATATATATATATATATATATATATATATATATATATATATATATATATATATATATATATATACTCAGTCACTGGAAATGTGTAAATACAGGAAATAGCTCGCATTTCTTGGAAACATCAAAAATCAGTCAAATACAGGGGTTTCCAAAGACTGGGAATAAGAGCAAAAACAATAAAGGAAAAGCAAACTATTTTGGCCAGAAGACATGACACTATTCTAACATCGCCACTGGAAAGACAAGTTGGAATCAGCCGAAGCAGAGAAGGGGGGCCGCTATTGTGCGGGTGGGGAGGGGGTGAATAACAACAAGAGATGAACGAACAGCTGTCTGACAGAGTGCAGATCTCAGGCAAAAGGTAGCATGCTGAAGATCCATTATGGCCCACCTTTATTGTCAAGACGGTATCTGATTGACTGACGGTCCAGAATGGTGTTACAAGCTAGCAAGCGTATGAGTGGAGTTAAGTAGATAAATGGTCAAGGACCCTATTCCACACCATTGGGCCCATTGGGCATTTAACAATAAATCTATTTTTATTTCATTTTTTAAGTAAAAGTATAGTAAATGTCCCTTTTCACGCCTTTGGCGCATCGGGCATTTGGGAAGAGCACCCCATATTTGTACAGACCAATCGGCATTAGTTGGGTTATTTGGTCAGCATAACGCCGGCCGTCTTTACTTCCCCAGGACAGCCATCCTGGTACCCATGTTAGGCTGGGTCGACCTGCGACTCCTAAACCATGATAAAAATCCAACGCAGCCAGCAGTGCGTTTCGATCGCGGTACGTGGGAATTACGAGTCGGACTAGCAACGCCTAAGCCACGGACGCCGCATTTCTTTTTATAGACCAATCTGCGATCGGTGGATGATGAGGTCATTTATTTGCCAGGACCTTACTTGGTACTTATGTAAGGCTTAGTCAACCTGGGAGCCAAGACGATTATGAGGGGAGTAAGTAAAGGACCTTCTTCCACGTCTTCGAGCGTATTGGCATATAGGGTTAGACCTATTTTTTTATAGATCAGTTGGCGTTAATACCCTTGTGCCATGATGTTGATCCGTTGTTCAAACCTGAAACTTAAACTGTTACATGAAGTATTCTCACCATATAACTCACAGAGTCACATTTCGGATGTCAATCCATGATGAGCCAACACGGGAACCGTGTTAAACAGTTGTGGGCACTGAATGGCTACATCAATTTATAACATTGACGTAATTTTTCTGACCAGTGCCGGTAAGTTGTGAAATTGCTACCAACTAAGGATTTGGTATGTTATCACAACTGACATCTTTAAACATTGGACATCCCCATGTAGAATGTAATCCTCCGTACAGCAGCTACTCCCAGGGTACCTCTACTGATTGTTCCCATGAGGAGTTGGTTATAGTATCTCCTGTCTTTACCTCGAAGACAGCGTAGACGTGCTTCACCGAGCCTCGGTAAAGCAGTCGTGTTAGCGTCATAGATTCAACATTATCCCTCAAAACTAGTCCGTACAACGTTGAGGACCTATGTAACTAAGGATATGTTAAGACAATCAATAATGGGCCTTATCAAGAACCCACAAAACAGATGTTGGTAGAGGAGAATAACAGCTAAGACCACTCCGTAAAACAGATGACAATAACTAATAACCCTCGACCCCCCACCCTACAAAGAGAGCAGGGACCCTTTGCTCTATCAGCGCGTAATTGTTGGCCAGGCTCTGAGGAAATCCTCTCTAGAGAGTTGTCAAGTCTGGCCAGGGTTGTATTCAAGAGAAAATGAAGCCCCATCCAGAAATCTGAGCTTCCTTAGAGGACATCGATCTGTCTTAGTAGCGTGGCGTGGTGCAAAGCGGCAAGTACGGTTCACTGTAGCATTGTAGCATGTAATGGGAGCGGCGACTATTTAAACACATGATAGAATGGTAATGATGAGATATATGAACGATTGTTTTGTTGTGTGTATTACACAACGATTGCAGTGAACCGCCAGACATGGAGAACTAGGACCTCTGCCCTATTCGCCGCTCTAAGAGGAAAGACTAAGTATATAATGGGGGGGGGGGGGGGGGGGGGGGGGCGAGAGGGGGGGGGGGTAAGGGGGTGGGGTCGCGGATTTAAAGACATGATATACTTGTTAAGTAACGTGTCTATTCTTGTGTGTATGTTCTGTAGACAGTAATTCTTTCAGTATGAATACTTTGTATTTAATATTTGTCTTGTTATTGTTCGGTTTTCTCCTTCTTTGTTTGCGAAACCACCGATTTGTGTGTGTGTATGTGTCTGTGTGTGAGAAAGAGAGCGTGTGTGCGAGTTCATGTGTGCGTGTGCATGTGTGGTGTGATGTATGTGTTTGTGTTTGTGTGTGCGATGGTGTGTCTATGTGTGTTTAAATCACCCAAATCATATTTCCTCCCCTGATATTCTAATTGCTTTATGAAATTTGCCAGTTACCATTTCCGCGTCGTCTTGGAAAATACTGAATGTGATTTTCAGTTATATCCCAAACTGCTGTTTGATTTCAACATTCTGAACTTTTGCTACATCATACAGCTGCTGCTGCTGCTGCTGCTGGTACTGCTGCTGCTGCTGCTACTTCTTCTTCTTCTTTTCCTTCTTTTTCTTCTTCTTCTTCTTTCCTTCTTTTCCTTCTTCTTCTTCTTCTTCTTCTTCTTCTTCTTCTTCTTCTTCTTCTTCTTCTTCTTCTTCTTCTTCTTCTTCTTCTTCTTCTTCTTCGTCTTCTTCTTCTTTTTCTTCTTCTTCTTCTTTTTCTTCTCCCTCTCCAGAAGAAAAAGACAGAGCAGAAAAAGAAGGAGGGAAGAGGCAAGGGAGGAGATAGGGATAATGAGGAGAATCAGGGGCATAGTAATAATAATAATGATAATAGTAATAATAACCATAGTAATAATAATACTAATAATAATAAGCTCACAACATACAGAAGAAGCAGAAGCACTAGAAGATGAAGAAGAAGCAGGAGAAGAGAAGAATGAGGAGAAGAACAACAACAACAACGACAATAGCAACATCAATAACAAGAACAACATCAAGGATTATTACCCGAATACATTTCTATTTCAGTTACCTAACACGTAAATTTCAACACTGGTCGATATTTCATAGATTATATCCACATCCTCAAAAACTACAAAAATCGATGAAGATGGAGAATCACTAGCGAATCGTTGCAGGTAGCAGTTCTAGCACTGCTGGACCCCACTGATTGAATTGCGTGAGTCTACACTTAATTCTCGTCTCTAGAGAACATCCGAATAGGGTCGCGCCGTGCACACTTGAATAAGTATCCGTCATTCAGTTACTCAAGACGTTATATCTAACTAGTTCTCTTTGTGCAAGTGCTAGTCGAAGGGTGGCCGGCTAGGAACAATGCCAACCATAGACGAATTCTTGTGCTTTGATACGTTACGGTAGCTATCGCAGGCACGTTTGAGTTAAGAAGTTAGAAATGGATAGCCGGGCATAGAAAAAGCCATGTAGATTTACGCTTGATCAAAATGGAAAGGAATATACAATGTAAATACTAGCAGATTAGCTGAAGAGGAGCAATTAGGCTAAATAGAGATGTGGATTGTTTGTTTTTATAAACGGACTTTTGGAAGGAAGAAGAGACGACTGTGATAAGCCAATCATGGGTAGGGTGGGCGGGGAAGGGGGGGGGGGAGGGGCATCTCCACTTCTTTCAAGATGTAGTTAAGATGCGAGTGCTCTAAATTACTAACGGTGCATCGAATGGTTGTGATTGTTCCAGTTCTAGTTCCAGTCTAGAACAAAAAACAAAAACTCTACCATTTTCAACCTGCTCTTGGCAGCATGTTGTCATCAGTCTCCGGTTATATTTGGGGTCTGGTTTTTTTGCGCTACTTGCGTCGCTAAGATTGTTGTATGTGCAACAATATATTTGACTTCCGGTCAAAATGGCTCCAGCAACTGCCATATGCATTTACTGCAACGCAGACTTATGCATTGTCCCGGGACTAAATGTTTGTTCACCAGTTTTTCAAATGCGAAGCATTTCATTTGATTTTCACTGGCACATGAACCTGGCAAGTATGTGGAAAGCCGAGTACCGTGAAGTTGACACCTTAACTATCACTACGATGACGTCATAGGCGGCTATAATTGCCGATGCAGAATCAGACCCAGAATGTTCGGTACGGTAAGCGCGCGTCTAGCTACAGTGGCCCAAACTACTCCTAGCGCGGCCAATGGCTGTGTGTTCCAAAAGCAGATGTGGTGGTGGGAATGTGAACGTTAGACCTTTGCAACTAACCGACAGACAGACAGGCAGGCTGACAGACGAACAGAGAGACCGACCGACCAACCTGCATACAGACTGATAGGCACAAACAGACAGGCAGACAGACAGATAGACAGACAGATAGACAGAGACAGACAGACGCAGACAGACAGACGAGCGGTGGACAGACGAACAGACGGACTGACAGACAGATACGATTAGACAGGATTAGATATAATTAGACAGGATTAGATTAGGTTAGACTCGACAGAGAGATATGGACAGACAGAGAGATGTGCAGTTCGGTGGTTCTTGTCCCATTATGTGGAGAGACGGATCAACGGATGTTCTTCACTCATGACTTGAAGAAGTCTTCGATGGAAACTAGCTTGATGAGGTATTTCAGCAAAGTACACGATCATTCCACAACAGTGTCATAGGTTAACATGGGGACAGTAGAGGATCGACTAGAACGTTTCCCCCATGAGAGACCCGAAATCACAGTTTGCAAAGTATCATAAGTGTGACGGCTTAAACACAGGCACTGGAGTCCGCCCCCAGGGGAGGCATCTCGACGTTGTCCAGGGAAGTGTGAGAATGATGCCACTGAGGGAGAAAATTGGCTTAGAGGCAAACTTGAGGGTCTTTGTGATATGATCAGTAAGTCGGTCTGAGATTCTGGAGAGTATAGTGGGTCAGTTGGGGGGGGGTGGGGAATATAAACATCTCTATGTAGTACATTAGTATTTCGCTCTGGATTATAGAGTATGTGTTTGTGTGTGTCAGTTGGTTGTGTGCACGTGGGCAAAACGCGCGTGCGGGCGTGTTACATGTGATATCGAGAGAGAGAGAGAGAAGAGACAGCACAGGCAGACAGACATACAGTACATACAGATGACAGAACAGACATGACATGACAGACAGACAGACAGACAGACAGACAGACAGACAGACAGACAGAGACAGAGCCAGAGAAAGTCTGAATCAATAACACGCCCTCCAAAAAAAAACTTCTCCTAGCGCGTGAAAGCTTTTACTTCCCAAAAATTATTTTCTGCCCATTAGAAACACATAATATCTGGACAATCTTTCGATAATTCCGCAAATATTCGTGAATTTGTTGTTTTCAAAAACAGATGCTAAAATGACGTTTGTAGGCAGTTGTGCCGTTTCATGTCTTACGATGTTCCCACTAGTAGCTAGTGTTCTATCTTTCCACTTCCAGTCAATATTGTTGATAGGTTGGCTTAACTGTTTTTGTCGTGGTAAGGTTTTGTTTCTGACAACAGTTAGCAGTAAATTTCCTTCACGTGTAGAATGAAAAGATATCGTTTGGTCGCCCGTCCTACTGCTGAGCAGGGTGCGTAGGAGGACACTGTGAGCTGTAGATTCCCATCACGTTGGGCTAGATTTGTTTCTATAGACCAATCAGCACTCGGAGGGTGATGTGGTCAATATCAGACCGGCTTTTATTTCCCAGGATTATACTTAGAACCCACTCAAGACTGAGTCGAACAGGAGCCAAAGTCATATTTGAATTCAGTAGCTCAGGCAGCGAAACCATAGACTACTGTCCGTATATGAAAACCACTTTAGCAAAGCGCTGTCGAAAGAAAAAAAAAACTTTGAAGATAAACATTCTGCCAAACCTAGTCGTGACAGTATTTGAGTTTGTCTCCTGTGATCACATCAACACTGCAAGAGAGAGCCCTTGGTGGCGTGCAATGCTTAGCCGTTTTATATAGCGCACGTAACCTAGTCACAATTATAACCTTAAAGTTTCTCTTTCGGAGATGCTGCTTGAACGTGACGTATAAATTTTTCTCCAGCAAAGCACAAACCTAATGATTGTAAGGGCCAAAAAAAAAAACGTAAAACCTGTAACACTGAAGACTCTTTTACAGGTCCTTCATGCAATTGCCTTGGGCATATCAGGCTGAACCTATTACTATATTGACCAATCCGGCAACATAATGAGGTAATGTCGGCTCCCTTTTTCGAACACACACCGGCGGCTTTACCTTTTCCATGAAATGCACCTATAGTATGGTGTAGGTTGGGTTTGTTGTGAAGAAACATGTGCTGCTATAATCCCTGATTGTCTAGACCACATGGTATCTCGCTGGCTGCATTGCGATGACCACTTATGGGCCGGGCCGCCTTGACTTCCCATGGCTCCGCATTGTCACCCGGGTCCACCTAGAAGCCAGCCGAGGTTTATTTCTGAACCATCATCAGGCTCGACGTGGATTCGAACTCATGAACTTTGTGCCCACAAAGCAAATGTTGCCGCTACCCTCACATTGTCCCACTAGGGAAGTGACAAACGCCAGCCTGCCTGTCCCAAGACTAATAAATTTGTATCGAATTTCTTTTTATTTTTTATTTTTATCTACCGATTCAGGCTTAAAGGGAGCAGATAGTATTCAGGGAAGTAAAGGTAGCAGGTGTGATGCTGATCACGGCGAGGAAAAAGACCAAATAAAATGTGGTGAATGGTGATATTTTGAATAGAATCGACATCACAGCGCTCGGGACAATCCCATAAACGCTCCTTTCCATCTTCAGCAGAAAATTTAACCGTTCTAATACCCCCCGGCACTAGAAAAAGTTTTCTTTTACAAACCCTTTGGCCGTTCTCTTGAGTTGGTGAGCATCGGGAAAAAGACCCCCCATTAATTTCCTCGCAAGGCAATTTCTCCCCCAGACCGAACCTCTATTTGGGAGCTCCGCACTGTTTCCCCTCGCTCCTAGAGGGAAAGTCCCAAAATTTCCCTTTTCACACATAGCTCACCCCCACCAAGGGGTGCCCAAACCGGCCAGAATATTTGCCCCGTAAATATTTTCCCAAATTTTCTCCGTTGCCACCCCCAATCCAGCCGTTAAATTTTTGTTAATTGAAAAACATCGTTTGCCCCCCAAAACAACCCCCCCCCCCCCCTCCTAAAACCCCAAACTAAAAACCAATATAACCCCCCTGGGGACCCAAGAGTTGTGGTTGGCAACCCAAAAATGGCAAAAGGGCCCGATTTT
>CAJHNH020000961.1:175000-212054 GCA_905116865.2 Candidula unifasciata | reverse complement strand
AAGGCCCCCAAAGGGTTGGACCCATTTTGAAAACTCTGTAAAAAAATAATTTTTGGCCTCGAAAAACCGGAAAATGTTTAGGGGGGGTTTTGCAGCAAAGGCAACAAGAATGTCGTCGTCGAATAGAGAATGAGACGACCTGAGGGCTATTCTTCAGGAAAACTGGACGATCCGTCTATGCAATTTAATGATGCGTACTAAACGGACGAGAGTAATGAGCATGGTCACACCTTAAGTGGATGAAGTTTTGACCAAACTAAGTGAAATAACGCATAAAAAATAAATCACTTTGTATTTAATGGAGCTAATTAATTCCGTCTTCATTCACTAAATAATTAATGGATGGATAAATAGAGAGATGGATGGATGGATGAACGACAGAATGGAGAGGTGGATGAATGAACGTATGAATTGCACGGCACTCATAGGTACATCTACATCTATCTTTCTTCCTGTTCTTTAGAAGCTAATGGAAGATGTCCTATGTCAATGGTGCAAGTGAGAAGCACACCGGTAACGGGTCGCCCTATGGCTCGCTGGCAGACGACTTCGTCGCCGATCGGCACTGTTGTTGGGTCAGTCTCCTTTGATCGCATCAACACTGAAGGAGTCCTTTTCAGGGCCCTTGATGGCGTTCAATGCTAAGTCATTTTATATAGCGCATATAGCTTGGTCACAATTAGAACCTAAATAAGACGCATTTTATGAATTTTTTTTTAAACCCTAAACTAATAATTAAATGTCCGAGACAAAATATTCACATCTGCGGGACATCAGGAGCCTCTCTTGGCAGTGGTGAAACTAGCTAGTTTGGTTTGGGCATGTGGTGAAACATAATTCCATTACAAAGACTGTACTATAAGAAACATTGGTCGTGGTCGACGAAGAGGGGAGCAAAGAAGAACCTGAAATGACAACATCAGGAAATGGACAGGACTAAGTTATCATACATTTACTGATCAAGAGAGAGGCAGAGAAAGGTGGCGGGGTTTTATGTGTTAGTGCTTCCATCAAAACACCTCCACGACCTTATTGGGTCAAGGGCTATCTTGTTTTGTAGAACCTAAAGCTTTCCCTTTGGGAATGCTGGCTAGACGTGACGATTTCGTTTCTCCAGCAAAGCGCCAACCTGACAGTGGCAACCTGACAGTGGCAACCTGACAGTGGCAACCTGACAGTGGCAACCTGACAGTGGCAACCTGACAGTGAAGCAACCTGACAGTGGCAACCTAACCCTGGCAACCTGACAGTGGCAACTTGACAGTGCCAACCTAACAGTGCCAACCCAACACTGGCAACCTAACAGTGCCAACCTAACAGTGGCAACCTAACAGTGGCAACTTGACAGTGGCAACCTGACAGTGGCAACCTGACAGTGGCAACCTAACAGTGGCAACTTGACAGTGGCAACCTAATAGTGGCAACCTAACA
Source organism: Candidula unifasciata (assembly GCA_905116865.2). Lineage (NCBI taxonomy): Eukaryota > Metazoa > Mollusca > Gastropoda > Stylommatophora > Geomitridae > Candidula > Candidula unifasciata. The sequence goes on along the minus strand of CAJHNH020000961.1, from coordinate 210,623 downwards.
GTGGCAACCTGACAGTGGCAACTTAACAGTGGCAACCTGACAGTGGTAGCAACCTAACATTGCCAACCTGACAGTGGCAACCTGACAGTGGCAACCTAACAGTGGCAACGTGACTGGATTAAAAAGACAGTGGCTATAACATTGGCAACCCCATGCTCAGTGGACTACCATAATCCGAACCTAACCTCAACCTAACAGTGGCAATTGAGTGTCTAACAGTATGGCACCTAACAGGATGGTGACATCAACACGGCAACCTAACAGTGTAACAGGGCAACCTGTACAAATGTTGCACCTAACAGTGCCAACTAAAAACCTTTACAGCGATTGGCCAACCTGAAGTACAATTCAGGGTCAACCTAAACAGGATACTATCTAAACAGTGTGTCTCGGCTATAATGTGTATGAAACTGAATTCATGTACAAATGTTGCACTAACTAAACTAAAAACTCTTTACAGCGTTATCTGTGACTATCTCATGTGTCCCGGTTATCTGTGAATTCAATCAGTTATATAGACAGTTGACGTTGTAGTGTTATGAATAATTATGATTGGTTGAACTACTCAAGTGATGCAAATTCTGTTAGTTAAAGACAGTTTGAAGGCAGTTAAAGACAGTTATAGACGGGTACAAGATCTCAGAAATGGCAACTTTGCACGCAAAGGCTGTGCCTGCGGTATATTGTCCTTCAGCATTGACGTTCTCAGGTAAACGAACCATACCAGCAGAAATAATGCTAAGCAGTGATTTGTTTTAATGCTTTTTATCTGTCTCACCGAATGTTGGTGATGCAACGTATTATTGTGCATTATATATATAGCGTGTGTTATCGTCATCGATACATCAATTTTCCACAAACATAGCTTGTCAGTCTTCTTCTGCTTTTCCTCTAACTGCTTCGGGTGTCGAAGGAGATAAACAGTTCTGCTTCTTGCCTTTCTGTGGCCTCGACCATAAACACATTGTGCTGTTGAAGAGTTTTTATAATGTTTTCTTTGCATATTGTTTTTGGTCTAACGTGTAGTATAGTATAGTATTGTATCAAAAAACATTACCTCCAAGAGGACAAACCGTTTGATTTGATGTCTTTTTATGTAATTTAAATTTGGTTTTGTGACCACATGTGTGTGTGTGTGTGTGTGTTTTTTTTTTTTTTTTTTTTTGTTATGACCTCGTTTCTGAATTTTATCTCTTCTGGTCATTCTACAGCCCTAATATGACATCTCATTTCCATTGTTACTAATTCTCGTTTATGTTTTTTTTTAAGTGTCCTTAGATGCCTGTTTGTTGTCGTTGCCCTTTGCCTTAATGTTCATGTTCTGCTTCTTTCTTCCTACTGGCATGACTTCTGTATTTTCAGTGTTGATTTTTACCCGTGTGTGTTCCGGGGCCCTATTATAGGGAAAACAAGAATAGACCCACTGCCTACCCAAAAGCATGTAGTAAGAGTCGACTATTTGGGAGCTTCCTTTAAAGTCAGAGTGCATCTGCCTGAGAGGCAAGGAACCAGCAGTCTGCATACAAATGTCAGATCTGTAAAACGGATGCACACGCAGCACTCAGGTTCTGGAACAGGACTGCAGTCCAGAAGTGGATGAGCAACCAGAACTTTCCGCCGGAGTTTACAGCTGGTGAACGCGAAGAAGAAGAAGTGTTGATTCTCGTATTACGTGTTTCACATTCATCATTCAAATAATGCATTGCCCTAGCTTGTCAATGTAAGCATTAAATTAACATATGAAACTATCTCCAGTTTAGATCATTAGGACATCATGTCAATTATTTGCGTATCATCCACATGACGTTGCAGATTCAACCCCATCCCTTTGGGGGGGGGGGGGGGGCTGTTGTAGTTTTTCTAAGCAAATTTTACCATCAGTAGTTTGCCACTGCTTCTAAACGGTCAGCTCTCGGTACCACTGTCGAAACCAAGGCAAGACAAGCCGTCCGTAGCTAGTATCGAACCCGGCAACGCGGCATTACGAAGCTCGTTCGCAACGCCTAAGCTACAAACTCTTCCATATACAACAGGATTTTAAACAAAATATAATTAGCAAAACGCAGACTCAAAACTGCCGTATAATAGACGTCGGAAGAAGGAAGTTTTCTGACATTTGCAGTTGAGACACAGCCAGAAGTTGCAGTGCGCTTTTGGTATTTAATTTGTGAAATTTGCTCACTTGTAACCTTTCGCAGGGTAACTGATTTGCGGGCCTAAGTTGAGTATCTTTCGAGTATTAGGAAAATAAACATGAAATTACAGCGGGTACTAGAAGCTCTCAGTATCCGGATTTCTTAAATAAGTGTCAATTATTTTCCTTGTGATAGCAAAGATGAGACGGTACTGTTTGGTTAACGCCAAATGTTGGCCGTGTATACCCTCCCCCCCCCCCTCCTTTTTTTCCCCCTACAGTTCCTACAGTTAACACCCCAGTGGTGCCAGTGGTTAGGGGCCAAGCGGCGCCTTGTTGAAAATAATAGCATATTCTTCGTTTCTTCTCCTTCTCAATTTTGCTCCTTCTTCTCTTCTTCTTCTTCTTCTTCTTCTTCTTTTTCTTCTTCTTCTTCTTCTTCTTCTATTTCTTCTTCTTCCTCTTCTTCTTCTTCTTTTTCTTCTTCTTCTTCTATTTCTTCTTCTTCCTCTTCTTCTTCTTCTTTTTCTTTTTCTTCTTCTTCTTCTTCTTTTTCTTCTTCTTCTTCTTCTTCTTCTTCTTCTTCTTCTTCTTCTTTTCTTCTTCTTCTTCTTCTTCTTCTTCTTCTTCTTCTTCTTCTTCTTCTTCTTCTTCTTCTTCTTCTTCTTCTTCTTCTTCTTCTTCTTCTTCTTCTTCTTCTTCTCTTCTTCTTCTTCTTCTTCTTCTTCTTCTTCTTCTTCTTCTTCTTCTTCTTCTTCTTCTTCCTCTTCTTCTTACTCTTCTTCTTCTTTTTCTGCGTTTGCCGGTTTTGAACTTCAGAGAAAAGTTTCTTTTTTTTTTGTTGTTGCCATGTGTGACTTTAGTCTTGCTGTAGAATTTACATGCACATTCGTTTTACTGACCTGATTTTAATTTAAGTGCAGACTATTGGTTCCTCGTATATCAGGCAGATGAGATATGATTTTCTTGGAAACGTTGATCGTGTCAATGTTGACAGGGCCGTGGGTTGGGCACCTGTTTCAGGGATGATCGCCAAGAGGTATAGACAGGTTTGGACGAGTCTAAGTCCTGGTCCTCTGCCACCAATGTTGGTTGACCTCTGTGTCTGGCGTGCATTTGAAACTGGGAGCATGAATGGTCGCCATGTGCCCTAGCGGCAAGCATGGGGGATCATAGTTGGCCATCTCACAAGTAAGTCAGTCAAAAGTAAAATAAAGGACCCTTTTCACGCCTTTATGCGTATAGGGCATATAGAGCTCGACCTATATTTTTTATAGACCAGTCGATACAAGATGGGTGATGTGGTCAGCATCATGCCGGCCGCCTTTACTTCCCGGGACTGCACCTGGTACCCACTCAAGGCTGGGTTGACCTGGGAGCCAAAGTCATTTTTGAAAAAAAGTCCGGCTCTGCCAGGAAGCGAACCCACGCCCTTCCGATCCGAGGCGGGCGTCTAGCCGCTCAGCCACGGCCATCTCACAATCTCATGGTTGACCTCAGTGTCTGGCGTGTATTTGAAATTGGGAGCATGAATGATCGCCATGTGCCAGAGCGGCAAGCATGGGTGATCATAGTTGGCCATCTTACATGATCATCAGTCTCGGACCACTGGCGGTAGCAGCAGCAGCAGCAGCAGCAGCAGTAGCAGCAGCAGCAGCAGCAGCAGTAGTAGTAGTAGTAGTAGTAGTAGTAGTAGTAGTAGTAGTAGTAGTAGTAGTAGTAGTAGTAGTAGTAGTAGTAGTAGTAGTAGTAGTGGCAGTAGTCGTAGTAGTGGCAGCAGCAGCAGTAATTGTAGCAGTAAATGTCAAAGTAGTAATAGTAGTAGTTGTTGTTGCAATAACAGCAATAACTGTAGCAGCAGCAGCAGCAGTTCTTGCTATTGTTGTAGTTTTTATTGTAGGAGAAGGAGAAGACGAAGAATGCAAATATCAAGAATAAATCCCTTCTGAGAAAAACCACCAGGACGAGTAATTTCCCTAATTAGGAAATATTATGCCAGAAACCACAAGCGTATTTTCACCAATCATAAAAGGTCTAATTTTACATCTTTGGATATCATATTTAATATGCTATTTTCAGAGATGTCAAATTCTCAAAAACTAAAATTTAAAAAAAAAAAAAATTAAAACGGCATATAGACTTAACTGACAACTTGCCTTCCGCAAGTTTTGTCGCTTAATGAATTCGTAAAGCGTAGGGCAAATACTTAAGAGAATTGTATCGATTCCCCATGATTGAATTATTGTTTAAAGAATGAAGCCCTTCAGTTTCATTTTGGCTCTCCCGAGAAATTTTGATAAAGCTAGGGGGTGGGGTGGAGGGACGTACGCTTGGGATGCCGCAGCATTTTTCATAACATTGTGGCAGGAATCTTTCTCTGGAACTTTCAACAACAAAAAATTAACCCGAAATTTGAAAACGCTCTTGCAATCAGCAGGCAAATATTAGTGTGAATAATATTCTTGTTTCCCCTCTATAAGCAACGATGACACATTTCTCTGTTAGAAATATTTCCTTGGGAACAATTTATTAATGCCGACTCTTTTCGAATATTTCTATCACGCTAATGCAAATGTGTTATTTGTTTGATATATAACTGGTATTCTCCCTCTTCTTCCTCGCCCTAACCGACTGTAAACTCCGTCAACGAATTCTGGGTGTTCGTCCACTTCTGGACCAAATATTGAGTGTTGACTGCACATATGTTTTACCACAAGTCTTAACTTATTTGTACGAAAACTGTTCTTTCCTCGCCTCTAAGACAGATGTACTCTACTTCAAAGAAAATTCACCTTATTAGTCGACTTTTACGACATACTTGTTAGAGAAGCAGTGGTTCTATTCTTCTCATACTAAAATGCGACCCCTAAGCCCCCACTGGGATAATTACCATTGACAATTAGCTTCTTTCACGAGGTATGTGTCTGTCTTCTTCTTTTTTCCTTACTCCTCGCCTCCTTTCCCCCAAATCAGACTCCTCAGTATCCTTCTCTTCTTCGTCTTTTTCTTCTTTTTCCTCTCAAACTCATAAACACGGTCCTCCTCCTACTTCGACAGTTCACCTTCTTCCTTATCCTTTTCCTCTTCGTCTTCATCTTCACCATCTTGTGGTATTTTTGTTTGAAGTGGGTGTAAGACACAAGAGGTAACTATCCAACTACCTTCTTTAAAATTGGCTCATTCAAATGCTCAATTGATTAAACTCAATGGTTTTCAAAACACCCAATCACTCATCTTTGAGTCGAACCCGAAAAGTCCATGCAATATTACTTTATTTTCACATGAAATTGACAAAGTTGAATTAGGAATAAAATTAGGAATAAAAATAAAGGCAATTCTGCTGTAGAATGTGTTGTAAAAAAGGGAAAGAAGGTTAGCACTTCCCTTGACAAGGACGGATGGGACCCTTGTGGTCTTACAACACACAAAGGCTCATAGTATGGGGCGTCGCAGTTCGACCCAGCCTAAAATGGGTACCAGGATGGATGTCCTGGGGAAGTAGAGACGGCCGGCGTAATGCTGACCACATAACCCATCCAGTGTCGATTGGTCTGTAAAAATATGGGACGCTCTTCCCATATACCCTAAGGCGTGAAAAGGGATCTTTACTTTACTGCTGTAGAAAAGACACGAAAAAACTAATACAAATTCTAGGAAAGTGTGCCTTTATTGGGGTGGGAGGGATGGGCCATGGTATATGGAAACTTGTACTATTCTACCATAAAACGGTGTGTGAGGCGAAGGAATAGGTTTTTTAGGAAAGGAATAACCTTACAGCCCTGTATGTTTACATCCATTATTCTATCCACGTATCTATTCACTCGTCTATGTTTAGCCTCATCTACCCGATGAAACCTGTCATGTCAAGAGTTCTTTACTTACCAGCTACCAAGGGCACATTGGGCTGAGCCGATCCCTTTCTTACCCCCACCAAAAATAAAAGCTCTCGTTTTGAGTATTTTTTTTTTTTTTATTTCATATTATTTCAAACATATTAATTAATTTATTTTTTATTTGGCATTCGGTTCATTGTTATTACTATTAGTATTACTATGATTATTATTATTATTATTTTTATTTTTATTTTTATTATTATTCTCTCAAAGCTTAGGCTTGCAAATGGGCTCTACTCCATGGGGTCAATCCTAATGTTTTCCCTAACTAATCCTAATGTTTTCCCTAACTAATCCTAATGTTTTCCCTAACTAATCCTAATGTTTTCCCTAACTAATCCTAATGTTTTCCCTAACTAATCCTAATGTTTTCCCTAACTAATCCTAATGTTTTCCCTAACTAATCCTAATGTTTTCCCTAACCCCAGTATTTTTCAGCTGCTGTGGTTTTTCTTGGCAAATTTATGTCCAGTAGTTTGTCAATGCTTCTGGACGGTCAGCTTCTCGATACCACTGTCGAAACTAACGCAAGGTGCAAGGCCCGCAGCTGGAATCGAACTCGGCACCCCGGCATTCCGAAGCTCGTTCGCAACGCTAACGCCACAGATGCTGGCACCCTACTTACTGCCGTAAACAAATTAACAACCATTCCACACAACAACAAAAAACTTTTAGACACAACATTGAAAATGTAATTCTCTTTCTTCCTTTTCTGCCCTTTACCCCCACTGGAGCACAGAACCACAACCAACTCACGCCATCTATGCTTTTAAATCACAAACAGCTTACTCCTTATCCTCCCCAAATTTTGTAATTTCACTGTCTAGTTCCCGTTTCCTGGTGTGTAGTTATTTGTTTGTTTGTTTGTGTGTTTTCCCTGCCTGTGTTTCTATTCCCCAATGGGCTCCAGTGCAAAAGCCCTTCTAGTTGTATCGTTCTCATGTTTTTGTCAACGTGTGCCCTATAAAACGCCAACATCTTTTCTTCGCCACTCGATTAATCTGAACCTGTTTAGTCCTCTGACAAAGCTTTACATTAGCGGTTCTATCTTATCATTTAGTTCCCTCCGTCCTGTGCAGACTTAGTGCACACAGACGTTAATTACAACGTTAACACAAAATAAAGGTTTATGTAGCAAAGATCACACACTATCGACGATTCACATAGACAGATAATTACAGGCACACACAGACGAAAACAGTGCATCTCCAGACTTAGCAGAGACTCAATCAACTGACAGCTGATATGTCAGAATTTCAAAACTGCGTTCTAAACCCCTAAGCCACAGATGCTGACTTGTTTTACTTGACCTCAGTGGTTCTCAACCTTCCTTATGCCGTGACCCTTTAATACAGTCCCACATGTTGTGATGATCCCAAACCATACAATTATTTTCGTCGCTAATTCATAACTACTATGATTGATTGGTTTTGCGATTGTCGTTGGTGACAATTGAGAAAGGGTCGTTCGACCCATAAAAAAGGGTTGCGACTCATAGGTTGAGAACCGCTGCTTTACCTGCATAAACAGTAAATACCCTTCCATGTCCGGACTTCAGGTTGCTGTGTAACCGTCGGGGTCCCAGTATAATCTTTCGGTGGAGCTAGGGTTTACCGGGATTTATATCTGGAGGATTCTCATACGAACAATGACCCCTTTATTTGAGTAACCGACTGTTAATCTATCTGTAGATGATCCGTTTTCATCTGCCTTTCTAACTGCCAATGGAGCATAGGCCCTCAACCTACTCACGTCAGGTCGTTCTATCCTTTGCTATCGCATGCATCTCTCTCCATATCTTCCTCATCTTTTTAACTTCTCTCTTTAGTTCCTTTATCCGTTTGGGGGGGGGGTGGTGGGGGTTGGGGGGGGGGGTCTGCATTATTTCTATGCCCCTCCCTGTGGGTTCCAGTGAAAGACAATCTAGTTATTTTATTCTCGGGTTTTCTCAACGCGAGTCAGATCCAACGCCAGCGTGTTTACTTCACCTCTCGTTCCACTGAAACTTGTTTAGTTATCTCCCGAGGTTCTACATTGGTGATGTTGTCACACCATTTACTTCCATCTGTTCTGCGCAGAAATTAATTAATGTTTGTAGTTGCCTTAGTTGTTCTCTGTGTTTTCGCTTCATATAAAAGTACCGATTTGACATTAGAATGAAACATTTTACTGTGGTTAACATCTCTCACTTACACCTCACACAAAACTCCGCTACGATTTTCAAACGTTGCTTATATTATAAATAAAATGTAATATTGAAAGAAGTTGGGTAATAACATACAAACATCTCTGTACTTACCCCAAAACTGTAGAAATGATGACAGTCACTCACTAACCACGACGTTTATGAAATGTACAATGCACAATTGTTGTGTGTCAATCACAGGCAAAACACACGATTATTGTTCATTTAAGGAAAATTATATTATGTTCACAAAATAATTACTGCTCCAGCTGATGTCTTGTGGCGGTTCTGAAATGGGGAAATAAGGTGAGTTTTTGTCAGGCGTTGATACAGACAGGGTAAGTGTAGGGATATGTAAGGATATATCTATCGGAAAATTATATGGGAACCATGGTGACACAACGAATTATTAGTTAGATGGCAGTGTTAAATTTTCACACACGTAAGCCGACCATAACATATTTTCCTTTCAAAAATGACCTTGACCTCCAGGTCGACCCAGCCTTCAGTGGATACCAGGTGCAGTTCTGGGAAGTAAAGGCTGACCACATCATCTACCAAGCGCATATTGGTCTATTAAAAATATAGGTCTAGCCCTATATTCCCAATACGCATAAAGGCTTGGAAAATTACTTTTTTTTTTATTGGAAATTTTACGCCGCACATTACGAAGAAAACTAAGCGAGCTTTAGTTTCACCAGTAGTACGTGTTTTGACATTTTTTGGCGTGATTTCCACTAGCAGGGGAAAGGAGCTGTTGTGGCGGGGGGGGGGGGGGGAAGACACGTGTGAGGTGAAGCTGGAACCTCGATTAACAAATAACAGTGGTAAGAAACACCGGGGTGTTTGCGATTTGTTTTGGTTTGCCGTGAACTAAACTTGGTCACACAGTCACGTCTATGATAACCATTTCAATATATGAGTGATTGAATGAATGACTGATTAAATTAATTAATTATTATATGAATGGTTAAAGGAATAAATAATAAATGAGTAAAAAAATAATTGAATGAATATATGATTGATTGAATGAATGATTGAATGAATGATTGATTGATTGATTGAATGATTGATTGATTGAATGATTGATTGATTGATTGATTGATTGATTGATTGATTGATTGATTGATTAAATGATTGATTGATTGAATGATTTATTGATTGAATGATTGATTGATTGAATGATTGAATGATTGATTGATTGATTGATTGAATGATTGATTGATTGATTGATTGAATGCATCAATAATTTGATGAAAGAATCTTCTTCTTCGCGTTCATCATCATCATCAGTTCTCGTTACGCCTAGTGGCACATGAGGCTTTAGAGAGGACTTTCCATGCTTTCCTGTCCTGTGCAATCTTCTTCGCGTTCATCATCATCATCAGTTCTCGTTACGTCTAGTGGTACATGAGGCTTCAGAGAGGACTTTCCATGCTTTCCTGTCCTGTTCTTCGCGTTCATTGGTTGTAAATTTGAGCGTCAAGTTCTGGGTGTTGATTCACCTACGGACTTTAGTTTTGTTCTAGAAACTTAGTGTTGTGTGCACATCCGCTTTACATATCTGGCTTATTTGTATGCAGACGCTTGGTTCCGTGCCTCTCTGGCAGATGTACTCCGACTTCGAAGGATGCCCCTATTTTTCGACTCATACGACCTGCTTGTAGGGGTGGCAGTGGGTCTGTTCTTGTCCCCCCCCCCTCCCCACAACAAGGTCCCGGAATCCACACGGAAGGGGGTGGGGGAATACAGAATTGGCATCACTGCACTCGGGACAATTCTCATGCGTACTCAGTCTCCTGCCATAATACCCAACGATGAGCAGACATGATAATAATAACTTCTGCAACCTGATTAAAAGCCCGCCTATTTTTCCCTCTCAGTGTTGACAATCTTCCAGAACCTAGTCCTCGTTGAATTAGTCTTTTCATGTAGACATTCTCTGTGTTTTCTATTGCAATGACCATTTGATTTCAAAGAACCTTCATCGCGTCCGCTATATCCTAAAGTAGCTCTCTGTCCAAATGAGCGGCAGCAGCCAGGCTATCAGCCTGCTTGTTACCTCGCAAGTCCGAGTTTCCTAGACAAAAGAATCCCTGATATGCTGCTGATCAAGAGCGATGTAGGCGACTCTACGCGTAGGATGCCAGTTTAGTTTTCTGAAGCATGTTCTGTGAGTCCATGACAGTTACAGCATGTAGGAATGTGCTGTTTTCAAGCCATCAGAAAGCTGCTAAGAGTTTTGCCTTTTTATGCCTAAGTGTATTAAATATAATGTCTGTTCACAGCCTCCTGGCTCGTCTATTGCTGAAAATGTCTGGGGCAGGGGGTGAATGGTCGCCGCCTTTGACAGAGGGACATAATGATATGTAACTGGGTCTTTTTTTTTTCAGAAGACCACAAACGGACTGGCTGGAATAGGGTCTAGACTGGTAGTGTTACCTTTGTTTGTTTTAGGAGTAGGCACAGGTCAACTGGGATTTCCCCCCCCCCCCACCCTCCCCCAAATGTCTGGATAGGAACTGAGTCCATTGCCTTTCCATCCCCCCCCCCCCCCAGCAAAAAGACTAAGCAGCCACTTTTATCCGTGCATGTAAATTCCCTTGCATGTGTGTGTGTTTTATATAATGTTTGTTATTTTTAGTATATTATGATCTTTATTCCACTTTAAGAAAATTTTTATTATGCTTTTAAACTAGGATCACATCCAAAGAGCACCTTCGCAATCTTCTAATCTTGCCTATAAAATATGTAATTTGACGATTCAACCCCCCCCCCCCCCCCCCACCTTTTTCTTCCCATGTTTTTTATGTTTTGGTGAGCCTCGTTTTATGTACATTTGTTTCATTGTTTAGCTAACCACAACCCAATGCCTGCTGGGTCACACGTAACAGTTAAAAATGTCACCACCTCACGAAATCAAAAGGTGCATGTTTATGATCGCTTCTGACAATAGTTGTACATTGCATTTTTCTATATATATAGACTGAAAGGATATGGTTCCGTCGCCCAGCTACTGAGTTGAGTGTTTGGCGCGACACTTTGAGCTGCGGATTTTTATGTTATTTGCTAAGCTTTTCGACTATGACCATTGTGGTTTATGTTGTAAACTGCAGTTTCGGAAAATGTCAATTGGCCTATTGTCAGATAAAATATAGCGCCATATACGATTAATTGTGTGTGCATCTACTGATCTGTTGTAACTTCTACTTCCATCGACGATGAACTACATTGTTGCACATCTGACGGCTGCATTTTGCATTTACTGCGCGTGTTTGCTGTCGCTCTGCTGCGACTGCAGTCTGTGTCCATTTTTTTCATAAGGAACAATGATTGTCATTCAGTATCGTTTTTGCTGGTTCGGGAACGGAGCAAGTATGTGGATGACCCGCTTGTTACAAAGCTGGAACTAAAATTATCTGATGAGCTTCAGTTAAGTTACTGTGTAGGGCGGACGCGCGATGGACCGTGCTGATATTGTAAATGCTGTACGAGAAGCAAGACGTTTGCGAGAACCAAATGATAAGTGTGAATTTGCAACCATGACGAAATTAAAAGAACAACATGTTAAAAAGGGCGTAGCAAGACAAAAGCAATATGCAGGAGCCAAAGAAGAATAAGAAAATAACACAGAACTGATTTAGTGAGTCACTACAAGCTGCTGGGTTTACTAGGGAGTGGATCCGAGCACTTATGGACTGAATGGTTCTATGTGCAATGAGGATAATATGTCGACTAACTAACTAACTAATTATTGTCTGCCGTCTCCACATTAGAGGCTGACTGTACTGTTGTGCTTAGAAATATCATGTGATAAGACCCCAGTCTCCGCCGCGGTGTAACTCTCGTACTGCTGTCTGAAATAAAATTCAATTTTCGAACTAACATGAAACGTCGATGATTTGATTGCGGAACCATTTCTTTAGCCTCGAAGCCACGGGGAATGTTGTAAACAACGTGTGGAGATGAGGTGATCTGTTACTTTTCTCCACGCCATTTGTTCTCAGACTATTTCCAGAAATATCTGAAAATTATACAGATGGCTTTCAGACTAAGTCGACCACAGAATGGTAGGGGTCGTGAACAAAAACAGACTCCAGCAAGGCTAATGTTTTAACACGGACCACGGTTGTTGATGTTGTTTGTCTTTTCACGCTATATGTTGATGGGGGCAGCGTGCATATGTTGTTTGTGATTCTGATAATGGGACTGTTAGTATTACTTTTTGTAATACATATAAGTATATTTTCAGGCCACATAATGACCATTATGACTTTTACCAGTTTAAAAAAAACGTGTTCTATTTCAGTTGCAAAAACACACTTTGCGCACTTTAGAAGTTGTTGATGAAAGTACTCACTTCAAGTACACTATTTAAAAACGGTGACGGTAATCATGCAAAGTTCAAGTAAAGTGTCGCTGAAAAAAAAGTGCCCAAAACGGTGCCGATGCTGCGTACTGTTGCGTACGATCAGGTGGGGGGAAAAGCCCAGGACGACCTAGCTTAAAATTTGTATAAGTAATGTCGTGGGAACAGGCCAGGATTGGCCACCAACATATTGAGCACACCACACATGACCACACCACACATGACCACACCCACACATGACCACACCACACATGACCACACCACACATGACCACACCACACATGACCACACCACACATGACCACACCACACATGACCACACCACACATGACCACACCACACATGACCACACCACACATGACCACACCACACATGGCCACACCACACATGACCACACCACACATGACCACACCACACATGACCACACAACACATGACCACACCACACATGACCACACCACACATGACCACACCACACATGACCACACCACACATGACCACACCACACATGACCACACCACACATGACCACACCACACATGACCACACCACACATGACCACACCCTTACATGACCAAACCACACATGATAACACCACACATGACAACATCCAGCATGACCACACCACACATGATAACACCACACATGATCACACCACACATGATCACACCACACATGATCACACCACACATGATCACACCACACATGATCACACCACACATGATCACACCCCACATGATCACACCCCACATGATCACACCACACATGATCACACCACACATGATCACACCACACATGATCACACCACACATGATCACACCACACATGATCACACCACACATGATCACACCACACATGATCACACCACACATGATCACACCACACATGACCACACCACACATGATCACACCACATATGATCACACCACACATGATCACACCACACATGACCACACCACACATAATCACACCACACATGATCACACCACACATGATCACACCACACATGATCACACCACACATGGTCACACCACACATGATCACACCACACATGATCACACCACACATGATCACACCACACATGACCACACCACACATAATCACACCACACATGATCACACCACACATGATCACACCACACATGATCACACCACACATGGTCACACCACACATGATCACACCACACATGATCACACCACACATGATCACACCACACATGATCACACCCCACATGATCACACCACACATGATCACACCACACATGATCACACCACACATGATCACACCACACATGATCACACCCCACATGATCACACCCCACATGATCACACCACACATGATCACACCACACATGATCACACCACACATGATCACACCACACATGATCACACCCCACATGATCACACCACACATGATCACACCCCACATGATCACACCACACATGACCACACCACACATGACCACACCCCACATGACCACACCACACATGACCACACCACACATGACCACACCACACATGACCACACCCCACATGATCACACCACACATGATCACACCACACATGATCACACCACACATGATCACACCCCACATGATCACACCACACATGATCACACCCCACATGATCACACCCCACATGACCACACCACACATGACCACACCACACATGATCACACCCCACATGATCACACCACACATGATCACACCACACATGATCACACCACACATGATCACGCCACACATGACCACACCACACATGATCACACCACACATGATCACACCACACATGATCACACCCCACATGATCACACCCCACATGACCACATGCCACATGATCACACCACACATGATCACACCACACATGATCACACCACATATGATCACACCACACATGACCACACCATACATGATCACACCACACATGATCACACCACACATGATCACACCACACATGACCACACCACACATGATCACACCACATATGACCACACCACACATGATCACACCACATATGATCACACCACATATGATCACACCACACATGATCACACCACACCTGATCACACCCCACATGACTACACCACACATGACCACACCACACATGATCACACCCCCACATGGCCACACCCCGCTAGGTGTCGAATGTTTTAGGACTCCAGTGTAAACACTGTCCTTTACTTATTTAGAAACTTAAATAATTAACATTTGAATTATTTGCCCTGGCAAGCTACTGAAATTGAAAACATTTTTATGCTAGTACAGAACTAAACAGCTCACACAAAGTTTGATTAGAAAATACTAAAGAAATGCAAGTTTGCAACTACAAAAACTATATACTGTTAACATACCAGTATACTTTTAGAAACACCCTGTATGTTGGAAACTGTATTTTCGGTTAGAGTTACGTTAAAACATTAACGATATTCCCGGGTGACATGTTTAGCACATGTGGTAAGTTAACAAAGCTGTGTAACTGTTGAAGCCGAAGTTTTCAATAGTCGAAACGAACCAACTGTTGAGAAAAAGTTAACTAACTTGCAGCCCCATGAAACCAGGAGGGGAACCCAACAAGCGCTGACACGCGCAAGGCCAAACCAGAAAAATTCGGTGAGCCAAGCCACACGCGCTTTGCAATCCAGGAGACGCGCAACCAGGCATAGTGGGTCGCCCTAGCGTTGGGTCTGATCGGTTCAACCAAATTATGGGTTTGTTTAGGTGTTACTATTTACCGTGTCTTCGGGGGTGGAGTGGGGGAAGAGGATATCAACAATTATCTAAGTAAAGTCAATGTCCCTTTTCCACGTCATTAGGCGTATTGGGCAAATAGGGCTAAACTTAAATTTGTTAAGACCAGTCAGCACTTGCTGGCTGATGCGGTCAGCTTCACATCGGCCGTCTTTACTTCCAAGAACTGTACCTGGTACCCATTCAAGGCTGGGTCGACCTGGGAGTCGAGGTCATTTTTAAAAAAAAACAGTCCTGCTTTATCAGGTCGCGAACCGACGACCTTCCGATTCGCAGGCGGGTATCTAGCCGCTAACGCCACGGCGACTCTCATCAGCAATTATCTGCCCATTTTAATGTGAGTGTGTGTGTTTCTTTGTGCGCATGTAAGTGTGTCTGTGTGTATGCTTCATAGCGATCAACGTGTGCCAATATCTGTTTGGCATTGTTGCTGCCTTGTATCTCAGTGACCAGTGTCTGAATACTTGAACACAAATCTGAACGTGTGCATTGGTGGATGAGTGACACAACCATCATGACTGTCCCGACAACACTGCGTGTCGTGTTGTCGCCAGTTGCTGTTGACTGATCAGCTCCCTCCACCTTTGGCGGTCAGATGCAATGGACTTCATGGTTGCACGACTAAGGCTTGTCTAGTCAGTTAAATTCTATATCCATATCTTTCTTGGTCTGCCTTTTTCCCGCATCCCCTCAACTGCCCCCTGTAACATTGTTTTTGAGAGGCCGTTAGATCTTATTATATTTCCTTAAAGTTGCATCTTCCGTATTTTCAGGTTGGGTTTATAGTTGCCAGTGTGCTAATTGTGCCATGATGTCATTCTAGGGTTATAATTCTTTCTCCTACAGTTTGTTGTTTGGAACCAGCTCCCTAACCGTCGGCGTTGAGTGCTGCATGCGATGCTCTATCAAAGGCTTGTTTTAAATCGATCAACACATGACACATATGCTTTTGGTACTGGTGGTATTGCATTGAGAATGTATATAGATAAAATATCTGTTCAACTATGTTCCTTCCAAACCCGTCTGATCCTCCGCTATGATTCCTTCTGCTTGCGGCTTAAGTCTGTTTAGGAGTACTTGGAGCCTGAGAGTGCGTATGTAAATATAGCTGTATACGTGAACATAGGTGCACATGTCTACACAAATATATACGTGTGC
The DNA here is from genome assembly GCA_905116865.2 of Candidula unifasciata. NCBI lineage: Eukaryota > Metazoa > Mollusca > Gastropoda > Stylommatophora > Geomitridae > Candidula > Candidula unifasciata. The sequence continues at coordinate 194,143 of CAJHNH020000961.1, read as the reverse complement.
ATAGAATAATGTGTATGTTGATATATTAGTGTACGATGATGTGCAAATGCATATAGATAATACGTATACATAGAAGAATATGTGTACCCATAAATGAAATTGTACATGGAAACTGGGTGAACTCTACGTGATACCAGAGAATACACCCACTTTCCACTTTGTATCAGGTGGTTGGGGGCTTATCCTCCACTGGGGAATAAAAGATAGGATAAGAAAAAGGAGAAGGAGAAAGAGAAGAAGAATTAGAAGAACAACAACAACCCGGGGGTGGGTGGTGGAGTATAGAATGAAAACAAGTTTTTTTTTTTTTTTTTAATGACCCAAAAAAAAATCTTAGCTAGATACACCAAATTCTGTAAAAAAAATTACTTCTAAATTATAAATGCTCAACCACGGTTTTCCCGTTAACCTTTTCAGATTTAATCAGATTGTCTTCTTGTTGCAGAAATTTATTTTCGCCATTAATTATTTCATTTCCTTTCCTCGCCTACGTTTCAATTTCTCAATAACACATGATCTTAAAAATATTTTTTTTTTAACTATCATCGGGAAGTTTTGGCCACACACAAAAATAACAAACATGCGCGCCCCCATCACAGCCATAGATGGAACGTGACCAATTCTTTTCCGTTAATTAACGTCTCCGGGAAGGCTAACCCGGAAATCTCGAAGTAAGCGCGAGAATAGAACATTCACAAATAGTTAAATCTGTAGACCTAAACAATATACACACGTACAAAAGGAAGTCGAAAATTCATACATCTATACACTACATTAGTGGAACCAATTATAAATAAGGCATGCCATCAAGCCAAAGAAAATAGTTTTATTATGAATTATTTTACTTTATTTTAATAATGATAAATTAGTAAACAATTTATAGGATTAAATTTCTATGTTTTTAGAATGTATTAGTTCCTTAATGATAATAGTAATAATAATAAATCCCTCACCTGGCCGGGGGAGGGGGGGGGGGGGGGGGGATGACTTGCTTGGGATGTCCCGTTTTTAGGTTTTTAGCTCAAGATATTATGGTCACCCTACAAGTGAGTCCAGGACTCTATGAGAATATGTGTCCAGCGACATATGCCCTATGTCCCAGTGACAAGAAAGGAGAGAGGGTCCTTTACATTTAATTTGAAAATGTCTTTCCCTCTCACCATCTGAATACTGTAATATACAATACCCCAGGTATTTTATTTTTCTGGCTTTTTTTTTCAGTGCTGCGTAATGGACACAGTATGCGGAGTGTTGGCACCTTTTACAGCCACTCTGTTGTGGGCAGCGACACGTGTCTCTAGACTAGACAAAAAGACCAGGCAATACTCTGTTGTGGGCAGCGACACGTGTCTCTAGACAAAAAGACCAGGCAATACTCTGTTGTGGGCAGCGACACGTGTCTCTAGACAAAAAGACCAGGCAATACTCTGTTGTGGGCAGCGACACGTGTCTCTAGACAAAAAGACCAGGCAATACTCTGTTGTGAGCAGCGACACGTTTCTCTAGACTAGACAAAAAGACCAGGCAATACTCTGTTGTGGGCAGCGACACGTGTCTCTAGACTAGACAAAAAGACCAGTCAATACTCTGTTGTGAGCAGCGACACGTGTCTCTAGACAAAAAGACCAGGCAATACTCTGTTGTGGGCAGCGACACGTGTCTCTAGACTAGACACAAAGACCAGGCAATACTCTGTTTTGGGCAGCGACACGTGTCTCTAGACTAGACAAAAAGACCAGGCAATACTCTGTTGTGGGCAGCGACACGTGTCTCTAGACAAAAAGACCAGGCAATACTCTGTTTTGGGCAGCGACACGTGTCTCTAGACAAAAAGACCAGGCAATACTCTGTTGTGGGCAGCGACACGTGTCTCTAGACTAGACAAAAAGACCAGGCAATACTCTGTTGTGGGCAGCGACACGTGTCTCTAGACTAGACAAAAAGACCAGGCAATACTCTGTTGTGGGCAGCGACACGTGTCTCTAGAGTAGACACAAAGACCAGGCAATACTCTGTTGTGGGCAGCGACACGTGTCTCTAGACAAAAAGACCAGGCAATACTCTGTTGTGGGCAGCGACACGTGTCTCTAGACTAGACACAAAGACCAGGCAATACTCTGTTGTGGGCAGCGACACGTGTCTCTAGACTAGACAAAAAGACCAGGCAATACTCTGTTGTGGGCAGCGACACGTGTCTCTAGACTAGACAAAAAGACCAGGCAATACTCTGTTGTGGGCAGCGACACGTGTCTCTAGACTAGACACAAAGACCAGGCAATACTCTGTTGTGGGCAGCGACACGTGTCTCTAGACTAGACAAAAAGACCAGGCAATACTCTGTTGTGGGCAGCGACACGTGTCTCTAGACTAGACAAAAAGACCAGGCAATACTCTGTTGTGGGCAGCGACACGTGTCTCTAGACTAGACACAAAGACCAGGCAATACTCTGTTGTGGGCAGCGACACGTGTCTCTAGACTAGACAAAAAGACCAGGCAATACTCTATTGTGGGCAGCGACACGTGTCTCTAGACTAGACAAAAAGACCAGGCAATACTCTGTTGTGGGCAGCGACACGTGTCTCTAGACTAGACAAAAATACCAGGCAATACTCTGTTGTGGGCAGCGACACGTGTCTCTAGACTAGACAAAAAGACCAGGCAATACTCTGTTGTGGGTAGCGACACGTGTCTCTAGACTAGACAAAAAGACCAGGCAATACTCTGTTGTGAGCAGCGACACGTGTCTCTAGACTAGACACAAAGACCAGGCAATACTCTGTTGTGGGTAGCGACACGTGTCTCTAGACTAGACAAAAAGACCAGGCAATACTCTGTTGTAGGTAGCGACACGTGTCTCTAGACTAGACACAAAGACCAGGCAATACTCTGTTGTGGGAAGCGACACGTGTCTCTAGACAAAAAGACCAGGCAATACTCTGTTGTGGGCAGCGACACGTGTCTCTAGACTAGACAAAAAGACCAGGCAATACTCTGTTGTGGGCAGCGACACGTGTCTCTAGACTAGACAAAAAGACCAGGCAATACTCTGTTGTGGGCAGCGACACGTGTCTCTAGACTAGACAAAAAGACCAGGCAATACTCTGTTGTGGGTAGCGACACGTGTCTCTAGACTAGACAAAAAGACCAGGCAATACTCTGTTGTGAGCAGCGACACGTGTCTCTAGACTAGACACAAAGACCAGGCAATACTCTGTTGTGGGCAGCGACACGTGTCTCTAGACTAGACAAAAATACCAGGCAATACTCTGTTGTGGGCAGCGACACGTGTCTCTAGACTAGACAAAAAGACCAGGCAATACTCTGTTGTGGGCAGCGACACGTGTCTCTAGACTAGACACAAAGACCAGGCAATACTCTGTGCAGATTTCATTCTTTTAGTACCAAATGCTCGTAGTCTTGTCTTTATCGTACATGGCTAAGCTTCTTCTTCTGAGGCTGCTGAAGACGGGGACGGACCGCTTTTGTTATGAGTGCTGTGATGTCGGCCCTTGAATCAACTCAAGTCAGCATTCCAAGCCCTTGAGGTTCATTGCTGCAGATATCTCCCGCCTCCCCTCATCTCTTCGGTTGGCTTTCTCTCTCCATTTGGTGACACCAACTGTTTGTAGGTCTGTATGGACATTATCTCTCCATGGTTTTCTTGGTCTGCCTCGTGGTCTACGACCATTCACATCCCTCGTATATACAGTTTTTTCCTCTCTGTCATCTGCCATTTCCTCAATATGCCCTAGCCATTTTAGTCTATTAGATCTCATGATGCCAGTGATCAATGGTGATTTAAACAGATTATGAATTTCGTTGTTGCGTCTCATTCTCCATTCCCCGCTGTTTGCATCTTTAATGGGTCCAAAGACTCTGTTTTCGAAAATTTGTAATAATGCTTTATCTCTTTAAGATGTGCTCCAGGTTTCAGAGCCATATAAAACGATTGATCTTGTCAACGCTTTGTATATTGTGATCTTATTGTTCCGATACAGAGACTTTGACTTTAGCAGATGTTGAAGGGCATAGTATACTTTGCAGTTTGTCGGACCCCACAACTAAGCCACTGGTTAACATTAACAGAAGTTGGTAATACCCGTTTTCTATTAACTTGGTCAGATATGACTGGGCTACCGTATCACAGTAATTGGTACTACCTGTTCTGCGTTATTGTTAGCGGCGTTTACCAAACCTGATATCCCTCTTATGCCAACGGATTCATGAAAAAGAGAGCATTGGAGATGATGATTGCCTTATCATAAGACGAAGAAATGCGACCTGAAAACGCAGTGTTCTTACCATTCATCATCCATATATTCATAAAAACAAACACAAAAAATCGATCACGTTTTCAACCTACTACGAGCAGTATCGGCTATAATTGTGATTTGGTTTCTTTGTGCCAAGAATGTTGGCTAAGAAATGTTAATTGCGACGTTTGTGCTGACAGCTGAGCAGAAATGTTAATTGCGACGTTTGTGCTGACAGCTGAGCAGAAATGTTAATTGCGACGTTTGTGCTGACAGCTGAGCAGAAATGTTAATTGCGACGTTTGTGCTGACAGCTGAGCAGAAATGTTGATGGCGACGTTTGTGCTGACAGCTGAGCAGAAATGTTGATGGCGACGTTTGTGCTGACAGCTGAGCAGAAATGTTGATTGCGACGTTTGTGCTGACAGCTGAGCAGAAATGTTGATTGCGACGTTTGTGCTGACAGCTGAGCAGAAATGTTGATTGCGACGTTTGTGCTGACAGCTGAGCAGAAATGTTGATTGCGACGTTTGTGCTGACAGCTGAGCAGAAATGTTGATTGCGACGTTTGTGCTGACAGCTGAGCAGAAATGTTGATTGCGACGTTTGTGCTGACAGCTGAGCAGAAATGTTGATTGCGACGTTTGTGCTGACAGCTGAGCAGAAATGTTGATTGCGACGTTTGTGCTGACAGCTGAGCAGAAATGAGATGTCTCCGGTGCCTGTTTAATTCGCGCTTCCATAACTGCCATTTGTAGAATACTTGCAACCCGGGGTGCGGGTGGGGGGGGGGGCGCAAAGGTACCGCCTACAAAATAACTCAGCTGATAGCTATTCCCAGGTACGCAAAATTATAGGCTTTTAAAAATATTATGCTGGATAGTTGGGAGACCTCGGGTCATCTTATTACAGATATTGCACATGTTTACCGAGGTAGTAATTCTTGTTTTTGTTTTTTCAAATTATTTTCTGTCTTGTTACTGCTTTGAATATTTTATTTTAGCTAAAATCATTGCTAAGAAGTTGGGTTTTCTTTTTAATTCGGAGATTTGTTTACTCTCATTTGTGGTTTTGTAATGTTCGTATATTTTATCTAGCAACTAATTTTTTTGTGTATGTGAGCTTGTGTGTGTGTGTGTGTGTGTGAGAGGTGTGTGTGTAAGTGTGTAAGTGTGTGTGTAGATTCGAATTGCGATTAATTTATATATATAAGTTCAGGGGAAGCTAACAGCTACACACGCGGAAACACACACACACACACACACACACACACACACACATATATATATATATATATATATAATATATATATATATATATATATATATATATATATATATATATATATATATATATATAATATATATATATATATATATATATATATACTTTTTCTGCTAAAACACACATGTATAAAAACAAAAACACTGAGGAGCAATTCGGAAACCTATAAGGGGGAGGGTTCGGCCATTTTTTAATGTTCTAGAGAGCTTTGTAATCGGCCTTATTTATGTGCAAAAAATATACGAATATACTCTGAACACATATGAATTTCTAAACAAACATTTCTCAAAGAAAACCTACTTCTATACATGATTACATTGGAAAGAAACAGGAACGAACGAACAAACGAACGAACGAACGAACTTTATTCTCAAAGGAGCACAATTAGGTAGGGCACCCTGGTCCTTCTTACATTCGACCCCTCCAAACACCTATCTTTCAAATAGCAGTTGTAGTTGATGAATAAAGCAAGTTATGTTTCTATGATAATATGCACATTATGGATATCAAGCAAAAATACTAAAGCGCGGGGAGTAAAATGCATGCGCACGCTCGCGAGCGCGCACACACACACACACACACACACACACACACACACACGCAAACCCACTCACTCACTTACACACATACATGAATCTTCATACAAACATGTACACACACGCACGCGCGCACACACACACACGCGCGCGCACACACACAGACACACATGGACACACACACACGCAAACCCACTCACTCACTTACACACATAATGCACCTTTATACACACACGCACGCGCACGCACACACACAAACGCACACACACACACACACGCGCGCACACACACACACAGACACACATAGACACACACACACACACACACACACACACACACACACACACACACACGATGGCAACAACTGTTCTGAAATCCCATGTTTTAACTGGGGAAGAATATTCTTAATGCAGACGGGTTTTGCTAGTGACACTCGCCATCGCCAAGGTCTGTGAGTCCGCCATGCTTCCTCATAGCGCAAAATAACATTATCCTCTGGAAAAACGGAAAGGTGCCATCAGGGGCGAGGAAAGACACGAGGTGGGAGATTTAGGGAGAGATCAAATTTCTGTCAGGTAACGTGATGAAAGCGACGTTCTGCAGTGGGCCTAAGGATGATGATGATGATGACGATGATGAGGACGATGATGATGAGGACGATGATGAGGACGATGATGACGATGATGATGATGACGATGATGATGATGATGACGATGATGATGATGATTACAGCGCTAGTCCTTCACACCGCACCTTTTGTCCTAGGCAAACCCCATACTTTCAAGAACCAGCAAAAACTCGAAAAGCTCTACTGATGACCAACTCTGGAAACCGGTCAAGGAAATCTCTTGACCGCTGCGAAAAATAACAAATGCCGGCTCTTTTTCCTGACAATTCGTGTTTTCTCCTAAAGATGAACTCGACGGCAGTTGAAACAAACAGTCTTTGACACTCTCCTCCTACTTGCTGTGTCTCCTAAGACCTGGCCCAGACATCTTATTCTCACCAAAGTTTAGGGGTTGTTTTCTTGAGAATTTAATGAAATACGTGTCAATTACTGTTTTCTCTGTCTGTGCATGATTTGCCTGTAACGGGATCTATTCACAACATCACGCTTCCAAACATAGATAGAAGTTTTTTTTTTTTAGACAAATACAAATGTGAGGAGACAAAAATAGTTACATACATTGTCACCGGAACCTCTCACGCCCACCCAAACATTCAAAATTGTGAGGGGACTTCGACGCCCCACCCCTTACCTCCAGTCATATTCAAAAGTTCTCTTTATAAGATGTTGTCACATATAAGAACATCCATATATATCTATATATGTCTGTGTCTGTATTTGTGTGTATATATATTTAGATTCCTTGCCATTCATCCCTTTCCACACACACACACACATCACACACATACACCACACACACACACACACACACACACACACATCACACACATACAAACAAGAAAAACAATAGTAAAAAGGCTGAAGTTCGCCCAACCCCATCCCAATCCGAGTGATTCCCCCCCCCCCCCAATATTTTCTTTGCGTCGGCGCCCCAGTTACATGTTCTATTCAAACCCACACGAAATTGATTGGCTGGTGATGTGTATCAGTCTCCATTTGAAAATTGTGTTTTTACTGTCATTATCTGGCGATCTTTATTTCTTTACTTCCTCATTTCGGTTTTTTCTTTAGCAGACAATGTATTCGGTTCCCTGTCATGGACTTTCTTATCCTGTCTGATTTATATTATGTATGCTTCTTCTTCTTTTGTCTGACATTGGCAACCGGGTGGCCCATTGGCTCGCCGGCAGACAACTTCGTTGCCGGTCAGGACAGAATTTGGGTCTGTTCCATTGATCACATCAACACTGTAGGAGTCCTTTTCAGGCTTTTGGTGGCGTACAATGCTAAGCCACTTCATTTGGAGCACATAACCTAGTCACAATTATAACCTAAAGCTCTCTCTTCAGGGATGCTAGCTGAACGTGACGATTTTTTTCCCCTCAAAGCAAGCCCATTGAAATGATCTTCCGCCCTTTGTCCTTCAGTGAAACATGTGCCCTCTATCAACTTCCGCCTGTCAACCTTCCCTTTGCTATTGCATGCTTCTAGCCGTGTGTCCTCTGTCCCTTTGCTATTGCATGCTTCTAGCCGTGTGTCCTCTGTCCCTTTGCTATTGCATGCTTCTGGCTGTGTGTCCTCTGTCCCTTTGCTATTGCATGCTTCTAGCCATTTGTCCTCTGTCCCTTTGCTATTGCATGCTTCTAGCCGTGTGTCCTCTGTCCCTTTGCTATTGCATGCTTCTAGCCGTGTGTCCTCTGTCCCTTTGCTATTGCATGCTTCTGGCTGTGTGTCCTCTGTCCCTTTGCTATTGCATGCTTCTAGCCATTTGTCCTCTGTCTCTTTTTAACTTCACTCTAGCTGCGATGGAAACACACATTTTTCAAGGTGTCAAGTTGGTGCGGAGCTGAAGGTACACTTGTTACTGCAGCGGGGCGTGGTCCTTACTTGGATGTGACACGTTCTTCTTCTTCTGCTAATATCTCTTCTTGTTTGTCTATGGATGCAAGCAACGCGTGCTAATTTATTTTTTGTATGAGAAAAACTGTGCTAGAAAATGTATCCATTCGCCTTAGCGCCACTTAAATTAGTTACGTATCCTTTACTGGGCTATAGAAAGATTCTCGGAATATCTTGGACAAAGAAGAGAAATACTGACATCTCGGAAGCTGAAATATTTTGTTCATATTAAGCGCCACGATGGATTGGAAAAAATAATAGCAGAAGGCATGGTACCAGGAAGGAGGGGCAGGGGCCGACCGACACGAAGATGGGCACAGGATATAAATGACTCCTTGAGTAAGAAAGTACATGAGGCGGGAGAACTGGCGAGAGACCGAGTTTCTTTCAGGCAGACTGTGATGAGAGCGACGTTCTCCAAAGGACTTGCTACATAATGATGGATCCTTTACAGGACGTTGAACAACACACCCTTGCATTTTGTGTGTGGCTGTTATGGTTTTTCCAGCAAATATTACTCTCGGTAGGTTGCCATTGTTCCTGAGCGGTCAGCTCTCAGTATCACTGCCGACACCAACGCAAGACAAATCGTCCGAGGCTGGGATCGAATCCGGCATCCAGGTATTACGAAGCACGTTCGCAACTCCAAAGCCACAGACGCCGACAGCGCTACTTAAAAGTGGCCTAATTCAAGAAATAAGCACCATATTGTCTTGCAGGTAAAATGTGTTATAAATTGTTGAAACTCCTCAGGGTTGTGATGTCCAGTCATTTTTTTTTAATCTACACAGCAGCAGTAATAATGGCATCCGTCAGTCCCGGGGGACTATGGAGATGTGCCGCTGGCTTTGGGAACAGCATCTGCTGTGACTGTAAAGTCCGATGCGGGAATGGCAGTCTTTACCACACCAGATACACACAAAAGCAGATACTCCTTCGTTGTGAGGCAGTTTTACTCTCCGGTGTCTCCTCTCCACAGCTCGTTGTGTTCGGTTTCTTTCAAAATGTGACAGTCCGTCTTTCACTTTCTGTCTCCATAGTAGTCGATCTGCAGCTGATTTTTCCCATGTCTCTGTGCCTATGTTGGTATCTATTAGGTCACGTTTGCATACATCTTTATAGCGCAGCTTTGGCCTTCCTGTAGGTCTATTTCCAGTTACCAATTCACCATATAGGAGATCTTTTGGAATACGACCATCCTCCATGCGGGAGACATGTCCCAGCCAGCGCAGACGTCTTTGCTTCAGTATACAATACATTGATGGTATTTTTGCTCTTGTGAGCACACATTCGTTGGAGATAAAGGTCTCGCCATAATATACCAAGGATGCGTCTCAGACAGCGCATATGGAAGGTATTCAGTCTTTTTTCCTGTGGAGCATAGAGAGTCCAGGATTCGCAGCCGTACAGTAATGTGCTCAGGACACACGACTCATAAACCTTCATTTTTGTATTATCAGTTAGCTTTTTGTTTGACCAGACTCTCTTTCCTATACGTTTGTTTAGTTCTGCATCCAGAGAATGATTGCTTGAGATACTTGAGCCTAGGTACTCAAACTCATTTACAGCCAGCAGCTGATGGTCATGCACACTAATGTTTGGTGGATTTCCAACATTCAATCCCATCAATTGTGTTTTGTTCAGACTGATGGTAAGCCCAAATTCTTTGCAAGCATTTGCAAAGCGATTCATCAGAATCTGCAGATCATCCTCTGAATGTGCCACAATGGCTGCATCATCCGCAAACAGAAAATCCCTGAAGCATCTCGTGTGCACCTTCGTCCTTGCACGTAGCCTGGACAGATTAAAAAGATTGCCATCTGACCTCGAACGGAGGTATAAAAATTACCCCTCAGTTTGCTGTCCCAAATACACGCCTCAATAATGCGGTAAAAAAGCATGCCAAACAGCGTGGGAGCCAGAAACACATCCTTGCTTTACTCCATTTCGAATCTGGAAGGGTCGAGATGATGAATCCTCATATATTATGGTCCCCCTCATATTCTCATGAAAGGATTTGATTAGGCTCAGTAGTATAGGTGGCAGCAGTAAGATATTCTTTATAAGGGAGAGCAACATGATCACCAGTGGACAGTTTCTTCGGAATCTCCTAGAGAATATTCGATGGTATCTCTCACCGCCTCCCCTCTCTCTCTCTCTCTCTCTCTCTCTCTCTCTCTCTCTCTCTCTCTCTCTCTCTCTCTCTCTCTCTCTCTCTCTCTCTCTCTCTCTCTCTCTCTCTCTCTCTCTCTCTCTCTCTCTCTCTCTCTCGCGGCACACAGTATGAGAACCTTTGATCTAGAGGATCGAGGCCGTCTTCAATATCGGAAGCTGATTATGTTGGTATCGTTTCCTAGGTGATGGCGTCACGTCAAGCTGATGTATTCGGCTTCAACGCCATATTGAAGACTGCTTTGAGAATCACAGAGGTACACATCTCTAACACCACACTAAACCATACACTCATACAGCCCATTTGTAGTTGGGCGCCACAGAAACTGGTAGAAAGTAATTTTAAGTCCAGTTAGGGATAAATGCAGGCAGTAAAGGCAGTTTTAAAGCCTTTCTAATTTAATCGATCGCAAAACAAGACGGCATTTATGTGCGAGGAGTAAGAGTGTGCTAGATGAGTTCTCTGAGGCTTGAAATGGTTGGTTGGACATGACTGGGAAAGTATGAGGAGATAGTAGATGGGAACAGAGGAAGTATGCGTAGATAAAACTGGCAACTGTGAAAGTATGATGAGATGATAAATGGGAAATGGGAAGGTATGAAGAGATGGTAGATTAGAATAAAAAGGTATTAGGAGATTGTAGCCTGGGAGTGGTGAGGCATGAGGAGATGTATATGGTAACTGGGGAGATAACTAGTGGAACGTGTTGAGACATGAGGGTGTATTAGATGGAACCTGTCAAGGCTCGAAGAGAGACGAGGTGAGACAGGGTACACGATGGGGTTTGGCTAGGCTTGAAGAGATACAAGGTGAGACAAGGTACACGATGGGGCTTGGCTAGGCTTGAGAGATACGAGGTGAGACAAGGTACACGATGGGGCTTGGCTAGGCTCGAAGAGATACGAGGTGAGACAAGGTACACGATGGGGTTTGGCGAGGCTTGAAGAGATACGAGGTGAGAAGGGTACACGATGGGGTTTGAAGAGATAAGAGGTGAGACAAGGTACACGATGGGGTTTGAAGAGATACGAGGTGAGATAAGGTACACGATGGGGCTTGAAGAGATACGAGGTAAGACAAAGTACACGATGGGGCTTGAAGAGATACGAGGTGAGACAAGGTACACGATGGGGTTTGAAGAGATACGAGGTGAGACAAGGTACACGATGGGGCTTGAAGAGATACGAGGTGAGACAGGGTACACGATAGGGCTTGAAGAGAAACGAGGTGAGACAGGGTACACGATAGGGCTTGAAGAGAGACGAGGTGAGACAAGGTACACGATGGGGTTTGAAGAGATACGAGGTGAGACAAGGTACACGATAGGGCTTGAAGAGAGACGAGGTGAGACAGGGTACACGATGGGGCTTGAAGAGATAAGAGGTGAGACAGGGTACACGATGGGGCTTTAAGAGGCTTGAAGAGAGACGAGGTGAGACAAGGTACACGATGGGGTTTGAAGAGATACGAGGTGAGACAAGGTACACGATGGGGCTTGAAGAGAGACGAGGTGAGACAAGGTACACGATAGGGCTTGAAGAGAGACGAGGTGAGACAGGGTACACGATAGGGCTTGAAGAGAGACGAGGTGAGACAGGGTACATGATAGGGCTTGAAGAGAGACGAGGTGAGACAGGGTACACGATAGGGCTTGAAGGGGCTTGAAGAGATACGAGGTGAGACAAGGTACACGATGGGGTTTGGCGAGCAATGGAAGGGTGCTAGATGGGACCTGGTGAAGTAAGCAAGGGAACTACATGCGAATACCAGCCCCTAAAGCCACTTTCATGTGAGCTATCAATGCTGCTGTAGAATTTATAACGAAGAAGAATAAGAGATCGAGAAGGAGAAAAAAAGAGGTTTAATACGAATCAGAGAGAGGAGGGGAGAAGAAAAAGCAGGGGTGGCGGGGGGAGAAGAAGAGAGAAAAGAAAGAAAGAAAGAAAAGAAAGAAAGAAAGAAAGAAAAGAAAAAGAAAGAAAGAAAGAAAGAAAGAGAAAGAAAGAAAGAAAGAAAGAAAGAAAGAAAGAAAGAAAGAAAGAAAGAAAGAAAGAAAGAAAGAAAGAAAGAAAGAAAGAAAGAAAGAAAGAAAGAAAGAAAGAAAGAAAGAAAGAAAGAAAGAAAGAAAGAAAGAAAGAAAGAAAGAAAGAAAGAAAGAAAGAAAGAAAGAAAGAAAGAAAGAAAGAAAGAAAGAAAGAAAGAAAGAAAGAAAGAAAGAAAAAAGAAGAAAGAAAAAGAAAGAAAGAAAGAAAGAAAAGAAAGAAAGAAAGAAAGAAAGAAAGAAAGAAAGAAAGAAAGAAAGAAAGAAAGAAAGAAAGAAAGAAAGAAAGAAAGAAAGAAGAAGGAGAGGACGGAGGAAGACGACGACGAAGAGTAGTATGAGTAGGAAGAAGAAAACGAGAATAAAGATCCCGGATATTCTGAACTATCAATAACATCTTGGCCAAGAAGTGATCTTCTTTCTGTTCCTGCCCTCAATATGTAGCCTCGCCAGGGGCAACTGTAAACCATTGTTACATGGTCAAGAGATTTAACCGCTAGTTTGAAGTGAAGAAACAATCAGCTAATTGACATTTCTGTTACCCTTCAATCATACATTTTCTTTAACTGAAGGCTGCCTGTCATGGAGCCTATTTGTCCACCCACGCCCGGACGTTTTAATTTGCTTTCATTTGCATGGCGAAGCTAACTGGACAATAGTATCAGAACTGAAGAGATGCGACGGACATTTGATGAAAGGAATAGCTACATACCAAAAACACACCGAGAAGATGAATTGAAAGTTGCCAGATCAAGTATAGCTCTCATGTGGGCGGCAGAATGAAAAAGGAGAGTTGGATGGCTTAAAGCAGTGTTCTTCAAATTGTGGCCCGCGTGTGCCTAAACATGCAACGGGGAAGGGTTTTTTCCCCAGCACTGCAGTCCTTAGGTATAACAGTTCAATGATGAGAATCAAGACGCTGGCCTGTGGATCGGAAGGTCGTGGCTTCAGGAGCATAACTTTTTTTTTATGACATTGGCACCCACGTCGGCCCAGCCTTCAGTGAGTACCAGATGCTGTCCTGGAGAGTAAGGCACCAAGTGCGGATTGTTCTTTATGATACAGGTCCAACCCTATATGCCAACCCAACACGCCTAAATGCGCAAAAAAGGGCCCTTTACTTTACTTTTTATGAAAATCAAAAGATATCGCATCCGTTGAAAATTGTAAATTTGTGATGTTGGATTGAACAAAATAAACAGCGTCTACCTGTGTTTTGTGTTTCTGTGTTTGATTTAACTGACAGGCGTGCCGAGAAACAATTTTCCCTGTTTTAGTTGGTGCAGGTATTTAAGGGTTGAGAAACACTGACCTAAAGAAACCTTACAGAAGAAAGGGAAGTTAGCGAGTGTAAATTGACATAAGATACCATTGCAGAAAAGCAATGTACCAGCAGCAAGGGAGACCACTTGCTAAATGTGTCAACAGTTTTAGAATTAGAGAGAGAGAGGCGAGAGCACTTGAACTAACAGCGCTAACGGAATAAAGGGGAATCAAAAGCACGCGGATGAGAGGATTAGACAGAGGTTGATGCAAAAAGAAGAAAATGTTGAATGCTGAATTAGGAATCGACATCATATCACTCGGGACACTTTCATAAGCGCCCTGTCCACATCTTCAGCAGCAAGCGAAGAGTTTCTATTTCGATGGCACCAGTAACTGTTTGATTGGTAATCCGACTCATCTTTCCCGTGAGTGTTGACATCCCAAGCCAACTCTCTGTAGCACTATTCTCCTCAGACCATAATGATCTATTTGTGCGTCCGCACTGTTCACTCGCTCTCAAAGGGTCCTCGCAACATGTAGCTTGTTATATGTGTATGTTTGTGTGCATGTATGTCAATATGTGTATGTGTGTGTGTGTATGTCAATATGTGTATGTGTGTGTGTATGTCAATATGTGTATGTGTGTGTGCATGTATGTCAATATGTGTATGTGTGTATGCATTATTCTATAATTTCTTTGTTATATCCATAACATGCATTATTGATAACAGGCATTGGTACTCTGCAAAATGAGTGCTTAGAAGGGCTGAATGTCACACGGGCCTGCGTGCCTAATTTGCAACCCTATGAAAATAAAGTTAGTTCGTTCGTTCGTTCAAGTGGTGCGAAAATTTAAGAAGGCAAATGAAGGGATGTAACTGTTTAGCTCGAGTTAGTTAAGGGCATATGCTTTGCTGGTGTTAAAGAGTAGAAGAAGAAAGACCAGACGCAGACTTCGATGAATTGCGTGAAAACTTTGGGCACCGGTAATCACCTCAAGCGCACCGTCCTGTTTTATGACCCAGGTTGGAACAGATGCATAGCAAACACAGACTGCTGAAGAACAAGAAATTGTACGGTTTCGTCCAGTATAGCTCGGTCTCTTCACAGAGTGACTGGCTGACCACAGAGCGCCATACAAAAAACTAAACTCCGTAGCTCCAGCGACAATCTCCAGGGCCGTAGCTCCAGCGACATTATCCAGGGATCTAGAAAACACGCAACTTGCGAAGGACAGTTAGCGAACAACCCACGACATTATATTGAAATAAATAACACTTGTCCATACTTTAGTGCATACTGCTAGCGCCATGTTGAATAAGCATATAAACACACGATTGGTCATGTGATCAGTTATATTGGCAACATTTATATTAAACTGGAATATACGAAAATAATACCTCTATACATACGCCAATCGCAGCCTAAATTAGAAATTTTGGACAGGTGAAAAAGGCAACCACTCAAATCTAAAGTGTCACTATGTGGGTTAGTTTTACGTTATTTTCTTCAAACAAATTAGGTCACGTTTCATTGAAAAGTTGGGCTGGTCTACTTTCCATCAGGTTACGAGTCTGCCACTCTGTTGTTTGCTTTCTGTGCTGTTTTGCATTAACGTTTTTCTTTCGAGAATAAGACTGTAAGATAGGTTTCATCATTCTCTAAAGAAGTTTTGTGTTTGACCCAGTTTATCGATGTTTTTGGAGTGGTAAAGGCGCTGGCGTGCTGAAATATGCAACACGCAATATCAAAGGCATTGCGGGAAACCCCCGTAATCTTTTTGCAAGGTAACGCGACTCAATGTCGAACAATCAGAAGTGACCTAGGCTAAAGGTCGACCAATCAGAAGTGAGCTAGTATGTAACAGTGTGTAAATGGGGAGACTAACGTTAGTTTTACCCACCACGTGTTACCGCTCGTTGTGCAGCCCTGGTCGGGTTGAACTTCATTCGTTTATTCACTAAAATAACTGAAGCAGGCATGCAGGGACAGACAAGACGACACACTAGTAGGCACTTAGCCATTTATAATGACACAATAAACTATTTGTGACACTGAACTTGCTTCAAATAATACACACCAGCCAATGTATGTGGCACGAACGAACTAGAAAACAGTTGAAACCAAAACTGGTCACTGCAGATTAAACATGGTCGAATTTGTTTTTTCTTCCTAACACCGGAAAAAGAATCAACATGTCAGCAGTGTCACACTGGTTCTCTTTCAAATGTAAAACTATAGGATTCTGCTTACACTCATCGGCATATGATGCAGAACTCACATTTGATATGTTTTTTAAGTACATTTATCGGCACTTGAAATGTGATGTGATCAATACCACATATTGCTCCTGTACTTTCCAGGACTTTACTTGATGCCCATTTAAGACCGGGTCGACACTTAACAAGCATGTCGTAAACGGTAACACAGGGGAGGGTTCATGTTGGAGTTGCTACCTGATTAGATTTTTAAAATATATCTTAGCCACAAAAGCAAAACAATTATAAACATGTCTGAAATGGCTTGAGTGTTTGGGCCCATTCTTCATCTGGGTATAAACTGAAGAAGAAAAACTATTTTTAGTCTTCTTCTTTGCCTTCACCGGCTGCTCTGGAGAGATCCCCCCCCCCTCCACTTCTCGACCTTGTTCTTGTTCCGTAGGTTGCATTTTGTGTGCATATCCGTTTTACAGATCTGACTTTTTTCTATACAGAGTGTTGGTCCCTCGCCTCTCAAAAAGATGCATCTAGACTTCGAAAGAAACACCTTCAAATAAATGCTTTTTTACCACCTATCATTGGGGAGAGGGGGGGGGGAAGCAATGGGTCTGTGTTGTTGTCCTTTAATCAGTGGAATCCCGGAAGCCACACAGGGGTGAGAATGGGGGAAAGGGCGAGGGGGTGATATAATCAATAGATATCGTATACTGTGAACTGGTTATTGTATGGAACTAACACCACCACCACCACAACAACCACTATTCTTAAGTGCCCTCAGAAGTATTGATATACATCTTAGCGCTTCGTATGCCATGTTTATGGCAATCTGTATACTAATTTACACGACATCGATCATAAAATCTGCCCACCAATTAAACATAATTTCCTAGACCACGAGTAACAATGAAAGATTCTGCTGAAACTAGAAGATTATTGACAAAATTAGACCAGTATCTATGCTTATTTAGCAGAAGATTTGGAGTCTGCCCTTTTATTTTGATTGGTATTTGGCCAGGGGTTGTTTCTGCAACGTCCTGTAAAGGATACGCAACTAACCTTTATATATAAAGTATATATATATGTGTGTGTGTGTGTGTGTGAATGTGTTTGTATATATATATATATAAAGATAAGACGCTACTGTTATTTAAAAAATTCAAGAGCAGATAACACTTTATAGTTTTGTCAATCTGTTGGCTCCGTATACCAACCTCTTCTTTACTTCTTTATCCCTATGCCCATGTGGGACGAATTTTTCGTTATTTTGAAAGCCCCACCCTGGTTGTTGCCGGGACCCTAATATACCCTGACGGTTGAACGAGGTTTCTGGGACCTCTCCACGGGTGGTCCTCATCTTAATATTGGCACTTTGTGTCATTGGGTGTCTATCGCTGTGTGTGATGTCCTGGTAGGGTGAAACGTCAGTCAGTCAGTCTCCCTCTTCTTCTTTGTTTTTTGTTTTGTTTTCTTCTTCTTCTTCTAGGTGCTAGATAGCATACACGATTTTTTTTTTTAATAATACAAGAGGTCAAATCATTACAGAAAACTAGACAGGATCACAGAAAATAGCAGATATCAAAGTAGATAAAATAAACGTGTCTAAGATAAGATAATATTAATTATCCAGAGAGTTTAAGAATTAATAATGACAGAGTGGTATGAAATAAATATGTGTGTAGAATAAAGTTCAGAAAAATACAGAACATGGTAACATATAAGTAATAGTTTATACAACGGATTAAAATCATGGCCCAAAATGCCCATAAGTGCTCCGTTCTTCTTCTAACTCAAGCCTGAATTCGAAGTGTCTCAGCGCAGTGCACGAACTCCGCAGTACCGGCGAGGATCCTAAAAGTCTTTGGGTAGATGTTTAACTCCACACTTTGCCCGGAGACAGATCCAAATAATTTCCCGACCGGCGACGAAGTCGTCTACCGGCGAGCTAATGGATGACCCGGTCTTTGAGCAGTCTTTCCGCCTGTGTCTTGAAGGACGGCCTCCCAATGTCGGCTGTGACGTCACATTGAAACTATGGCCGACTCCAAGGTGAAGGAGAAAGATGAAGCGCGGTCGCTCATAAATTTGCTCCTTAAACAGACAACATGGATTTATGCTAAGTGGCACCCGTTGCTGTGGCACTGGAAGAAGACGGGTATGCCGTATTTATGACAAATAATAATCTTTTCACCAGAAGCGCCGACAGAGAGAAAACGTGGGCGAGGGTGGGCGGGGAAGAGGCGGGTTCTGTTCTCTTAAAATATTTTAGGAGCTCGAGGAATGGGACTAAGGGAGCTTAGACCTTGTTTCAGTTCACATTTAAAATAATATCGTATACTGAACTATGTATGTATGTGTGTGTGTGTGTGCGTGTGTATGTGTGTGTGCGTGCGTGTACGTGTGCATGTGCGTGTGCGGGTGCAGGTGTGGGTGTGTGTGTCTGTCTGTGTATGTGTGTGATTGTGTGTGTGTCTGTGTGTGTCTGTGTGTGTCTGTGTGTGTCTGTGTGTGTGTCTGTGTGTGTCTGTGTGTGTCTGTGTGTGTCTGTGTGTGTCTGTGTGTGTGTGTGTGTCTGTGTGTGTGTGTGTCTGTGTGTGTGTCTGTGTCTCTGTGTGTCTGTGTGTGTGTGTCTGTGTGTGTGTGTGTGTGTGTGTGTCTGTGTGTGTGTCTGTGTGTGTGTCTGTGTGTGTCTGTGTGTGTCTGTGTGTGTCTGTGTGTGTGTGTGCCTGTGTGTGCCTGTGTGTGCCTGTATACTGAACTATGTATGTATGTGTGTGTGTGTGTGTGTGTGCGTGCGTGTACGTGTGCATGTGCGTGTGCGGGTGCAGGTGTGGGTGTGGGTATTG
>CAJHNH020000961.1:50000-172500 GCA_905116865.2 Candidula unifasciata | reverse complement strand
CACTCTCACTCTCTCTCTCACTCTCACTCTCACTCTCACTCTCTCTCTCTCTCTCTCTATCTATCTATCTATCTATCTATCTCTCCACTTGCTGGAATGTAGATTTATCCAAACACAAACTGGGAGTTTACAGGGTCGGGGTGACAATGTGCTGACATGAGCCGTTGTTAACTCGCACTCTCATTGTGGTTTAGGAAGTAGTATTGAGACTGAACTGCATTGTAGCGAAGAAGAAGAAGAACCATTACAACAACCACAACAACAACCAACAAGAAGACCCGAAAAAAACACGAACAAGAGAACCAAGAAGAATATTCCATCAACTTGCATCCTAAACCTTCAAGCGAAGACAAAGCGATATTTTTATCCAACGCTTCATTTGACATGTGATGTGTTTAATCTGTTAAGATTTAGGCAGGCGCAAGATTTGGCATTGTCAATGAGTTGTGAAAGAAATGTCTGTTCTGCTTATCATTTATCGCTCGGCTTTCATGCCGCTCTCTAGGGCTCAACAAGGAATGCCGGCGGATAAGTAACGGTATTTGCAATTGCATCTTTTGTCTCAGTGACTCGCCAGTGGATTGATCCACTTTTCACCATCTTTCTCCTCCAAAGAACCCAGTCGGTATGAAGTGCAGCGGTACCTCGAGTCACGAACGACTCTAGTCACGAACAAATCGGCCCACAAACACAATTTTCCCAGAAATAAATTTGATTCGACAGTGATCAATGCCTCAGGGCACGAAGGGCAAGTATGTCATTGGTGCCATGTTTTCGACTAACAAACAGCACCAGTTAAACTCAGGTGAACAATGTTTGTCGCGTTGTTCTCAGTACTTTTCTTGGCGCTTTCTGTTTAGTCGACCACGAATGACGTTACGGGGCAGTTCAATATTTCAGAGGGTTGTAAGAGCGTGTTTCCGTGTTTTCTGCGCTTTAGCGCATTTCTCCCCAGACCAAATTTTCGCGAGTGAACCTAACCCAAACCATAACTCTAACCCTAAACCTACCCCTTACCTAACCAAAACTATACACCTCATCTTCCACCCCCTGAAATATTTGACTGGCATGTGACCTGTAGATTTACCCTGTTTGTGGTCGACTAAGAAGAAAGTTTCCTTATGTTTATTTGCATTAAATTTACCCTCATTGTGGCAAAAGAAAGTAAAGTGTTAGTGACAGTAGTGTAAAGAAACATAAGCTTATCACACTAGAAACGAAGAAGGATAATAATAACCATATATGAGAATGTTGTTTCTCTTTCCCAACTTGCCAAGCAGTAGGACATGGCTAAATCTACCATTTGTACTATCTTCAGAAATAAAGTTTCGCTGAAGACGGCTGGTAGGGCTAAAGGAGCGACTATGTTAACAAAACAAAGGTCGCAAGTTTTAGACGTAGAGCAATTATTATCGGCCACCGAGTCAGTAATAGTGCCGATTGGTCTGTACAAATATGGGTGCTCTTCCCATGTACCCGATAGGCTTGAAGGGATCTTTTCTTTACTTACCGAGTCAGTAATCGAACCACTTCCCAGGCTGCAAAAAAAGAGACAGGAAAATACCTGTACCCTTATCCGACGTTTTTGTGGAATCGGGTTCTCCTTCGCAGGAATAGTTTTCTCCTTAATCTGCCATCTGCTGAGCCAGCAACTATTAACCATAAAAGGTAGTAGCGTATCCTTTACACTAGTTTGTCATTGCTTTCTAAACGGTCAGCTCTCTGTAACACTGTCGAAACCAGCGCAAGACAAATCGTCTGCAGTAGGGATCGAGCCCAGCACGCCGGCATTACGATGTGCGTTCGCAACGCCTAAGCCACAGACGCTGACGACGGAACCGGGCTTTTTGTCAAAAATGACTTTGAGGTCGACCCAGCCTTATGTGGATACTAGGCACAGTTATAGGAAGTAAAGGCGACAGGCGTGATGCTGAGCACATAACCCACCAAGTACCGACTGGTCTATAAAATATAGGTCTGACACTTTATGCCCAAACGCTTGAAAGCGTGGAAAATGGCCATTTACTTAATATTTAATGTGCCCAATTCACCAAAGACTGAAAAGGGGACTTTACTTTGTTGTATTTACATGAATTTACATTTACATTATTATTTTGAAGATAAATAAATGGGCTAATAGGAAATATTTATCTTCAAAAGGATGATTCATTCAATAACAGATGTTGCAAATTAATTAAACTGTAGTTCAATTTGTGTATACATCTAGTGATCCAATCAATTGTTACCACCGACAGGCCACATCAGCCTCACAAAAACGGGAATTCCCGTTTGAGCTGTACGGCCTTATATTTGGAGCTGGACATAGCTAGAGCTACAGTTTCTCTTTGTGTGCACGGCTTTCAGCGAGCGAGCAGTGCACTGGGATAAATTCAAGTGCAATTAGGAGAAACCTCTAGCATTTTAACGCATTACTGACAATTGAGTCCTAACGCACTGCCCTCGACAAAACCACTAATACAAATACGCTATCTCAAGTGGCCATGTCTAAATGTTGCTTAACACAAGGTCAGATAAGGCAGATAAATAGAATAGGTATGGTCAGTTAAATAAGCGGAGAGATGAAGACGGATGCCGTTGTATAGACGATCAAAAATGATATGATGGACAAAGAATTTCAGTTCTCATCAAATATAAAGTCAGTTTCTATATACATGTGTGTGTGTGTGTGTGTGTGGTGTGTGTGTGTGTGTGTGTGTGTGTGTGTGTGTGTGTGTGTTTGAGACATTGAATCAGTTTAAAGTTAAAATTGTGTTCCTTTTAGTGTACTTTGGTACCTTTAAAAAATGATACAATTCAACAACAAAAACAAAACTATAGCAGAGCTGTTTCCATGGCGTTATACCTATTGTGCACAGTGATATAGCACTGTTCGTTAATTTCTTTATCTGTTATAAGTATGCTAAATGAAACTTGATGTTCTATGGGGTCATTTTTATGATCTTCAGTTTTGGTCCAATCGTTCCAATAACAGGAACGTGATCACTATAGCCAAATCTGCCCTTATCCAGTCTTTGCTTCAGCTTAAGTGCCCTTGGATGTTTTCGCCCTAGCCAGCTTGAAAATAAAAAAAAACTTTAACACGAAGTTCATCATGGCAGAATCAACTGGGTGAGAGTTCTTCCACTCTTTAAAAAAATGTTAATTAATTTCCTAGTTCTTCCCTGCTTTTACACACTTCAGAAAAGTGTTTTAATATTGCATTGCGTGGTTCAGCGAACATGGTTGTTGAGATGTCACAGTGGTCGATAACCTTACAAATCTCGGCACACGGTGCTACATGTCCACAAAGAATGCGTCTCGTCTCCCTTAAGTGCGGCTTCTTCATTCTAGATAGAAGATCGTGCAGGTTATATTGCAGCTCGTGATCTAGATAAGACAGTTTTCATCATATTTTTGTTCCCAGCGTAGCTATGTATAATAACACCCTTTTAATGCGGTTGCTGTTGTTATTTTATTTATTTTTTTTTTTTTTTTCGGAGATCTCTTTCGTGGCAATTTATGGACAAAATAATGTTGTTTCGTTTATTTTAGGATGGAAGTGTTGAGGTAATTAAAATTCTTATAGCATAGTTCTACCGTTAGATTGTTGTAAAGTTTCCATATTTACACCTTCTTGGGGGAAATACAATCATCTTGTCGTCCCCATGTGGGATGCAATTTTAGTTTTTTTGGAAGCCCCACCCTGGCTTTTGCCGGGGGCCCTAAATATAGCCGGGCCTTAAATATGGCCTAACTGCCGAAATGGGGGTTTTCCGGGACCCCTCCACAAGTGATCCTCATCCGCATAGTGGCACTTTGTGTCACTGTGAGTTTATGCTTGTGTGATGTCCTGGTTGGGTACAACTTATCTACCTATACCTTCTTGGGGAATTTAATTAGGGAAAGCGGGATAGTGGGGTGATATGAGAATGGCCTTTCTAGAAATGCAACGTTTCTTACGAAGCAAGTTGCATATGATATACAGGTACGGCCACATTAGGTCCCGTTTTCAACGAGATAGTCTCGTTATTTTTTTTTTAAAGCACCTGTGTCCTAAAATAGAGGAGCAGCTGACCGAACGGTTAGCACGCAGGGCTTTCACGCAAGAAACCCGGGTTCGAATTCTCAGTAAGGCTGGGTATGTTTTCTGTCGAGTGCAAAATAAAATTCTCACCTGCACAGTCCGTGGCGACAGCACAAGCAATGCACCCGTAAAGCTTCAGGCTCAAAGACCAAATTATTTGTCATGGTTTCATGTCAATACGCATATAGGGGTAGACCTACATTTTATAGACCAAACGGCACTTGGTGGGTGGGGGGTCAACATCAACCCGGCCGCCTTAACTTCCCAGCACTGCAACCGGTGTGTGTATATATATATATATATATATATCTATACATATATATATATATATACACACACACATTTACTCACATACACACATATGTGTTTGTGTGTTATAAAGACGTTTCGGCGGTTTTTAGACTACATATTAAAAACATGTATAATTTTTGTTTAGTATTCAAAAAATAATCGGGTTCTATTCCCCTAAAAAATTCGGCAGCCCTGGTCCTGGGTCGGTTCCGTCCTATTATGAATTATTGCAGCTCACAGAACGTACATGGAAAGAGTCGGCGCTATAGCAATTTACTGCTTCTACCCCCCATTTATTGTTTCAAAATTTGGAATTTAAAATGCCAAAAAGTACTAAAATCGATTTTTGGTGGGAAAAATTCCAAACCAAGCAGTTACCGTATATGCCCAGCAGTTTGCCTCAAATATGCGAACAGTCGTCTCATGATATCATTGTTGAAATCAGTACAACGCGTTCTGATGCCAAATCGCCTGCAGCTAGAATCTAACAGGCAAGCCGGCAATTACAAACCATATTCGCAGACCCCAAGCCACAGTCACCGATAATGTTACGGCAACTCTCTGGAATGAGAGGAATTAAATCCATAAATAGTTGAAATAAAATGGAAACACCATGCAGAATAATTATTCCTTTAAACTTGCTACAACGATTTATTGCTATCCGACAATCAAATAAAAAAATATAATTACGGCGTTCTGCTTTTTTAAACCCCTGTTGATGTGGGGAATTTCTGGTCTGCCAGATAATACCTGGCTGTCCTATCTGTCGCCACGCAGTTTGCATGTGGATTTTAAAACTAATTCAGCCGTCAGATTTTTAATAAGATGTATAACCAATTACTTTACTTTCTGCATTCTTTTATACTTCAGGGTCAGGTTACGAAGAAAGATTCAAACAAAACCTTCAAGAGCCTTGAAGCGCTTGCCTGCCAACCTAGAGCTCTTTGATTCGAATGCATAACGGCACAGGGAGGAGGATTACAAACTGTCAGAAGTCTGGATTTGACTGAGTCCTTCTAATGGCATAATTAACGAAGTGCGTCCTGACTTAGGATTTTCTCAAGCGACTTGCGACTCGACTTGCAACTTGAAGCTTCGAAGAAAATTCTGTTCTTGGCCACTATCAGATAGATTTGGTGATCAACGTCACCGTTTAAAACGTCTTAATATAAAACAGAAAGAATAAATTCTCTTTTCGATTAATCAAGCTTCCACATTTCATTTGGACTGTTGTGACCGGTACTATCAGTATTGGAACTCTGCGCTGGCTGCTGAAGATGAGGTCAGGGCATGCATGGGAATGCTTCGAGTGCTGTGATGTCAATTCGTGACTCAACTCAACTCAGCTTAACTCACATTTGATTTCTTCCGCTTCGTATGTATGGTTCAGAGAGTTTTTGGCACTGCCATTTCCGGTTACGTGATTTCGCTATTCGTGGTTTATCTTATATCCTTTTTTTTAATCCTTATCTGTATTCTAGTAAATTTGAATAAATTTGCACGACTTGCAAATGAAATGATATATGAAGCAACGTGTCCCAAGACTCGACTGGGAAGCATTATTGGTGAGCTGAGACTTGACTTTGGACTAGGTGGCAGTGACTCGGGACTAGACAGACTTGCGTGACGACTTAGTCCAACCTCTGCACATTGTCAGTGCTTCCAGGTGTGCGCTGCCTAAAATGTACGCTAGGAAATATCTTAGAAATAAAGGAATCATGTAGGCTGTCGACCATTAATTTGCGTGCCTACTGGTCTACAAGAATTGAAATCTAAAACTATTTATAACCAATGCGTCAAAGACATGGAGTTATGAGTTTTGAGTTGGTTTATCTCCACAGTACTGGTGCTCAGGGAGTCGTTGATGCAGAGCGGCTAGACGCTCGCCTGCAGATTGGAAGGTCGTAGGTTCGCTCCCTGGCGGAGCCGGACTTTTCTTAAAAAATGATTGGCCAATCTTAAATTTGTTGTACATGTGGGAGCGAAGTCGATTGTGCCCTGTTCTAGGGCGAAGGATAATGACTTGCTCTGGTCTGTCCATAATATGGTAATCGTCTTGTGCCAGTTTTGGTGGCATTCTGATTAATTTGATCATTCTCTTCTTCTGTTGATAAGAGACTTGTATGTCAGGTTGTTCTTAAGTTGTACCTTCCTTAGCTAGTTTATCGGCTCTTTCGTTTCCGGGAACTCCACAGTGGGAAGGTATCCACTGCATTACTAAATTACAACGGTTGCCTAGTTCGGATAATAGTGTCCGTATGCTTGGTAATTTTCCAGACTGGAGTGACTGAAGTACCGCTTTTGCATCTGTCAGGAATACCAATGGTTGTGAAAAATACCCTGTATTTAGTAGTTTCTCTGCCACTATCTTGATGGCTTGAACTTCTGCATCATAGTTGTGACAGTGCTTTCCTGTTGGTATTTTGGCTGTATCCCTGGTATTATTAGGATACTCAATGTACACTCTCGCACCTCCGTTTCTGACTGCGCTTTCTGCTGACTCTTCTGTGTAAACACAGACCCAAAGATTATGTGGGTATTCATCATCAAGTAAACTGAGGGTGGCTGTTTTGCGTTGCACACTGTTTTGTTCTTCCTTGTCAAATACCCCTTTTACTTCAGTCTTGATGTGTATTGGAAACTTATACTCCTCTCTCCAGGGGGTCCGTTCTGGGACAGCATTTAAGGATCTATCAGTTGCAGGCAAAACAGTGGTTTGTCTGAGGAGCCGTTTGGCCTGCTGGATAAAACTACTTCTCTTTAGTCGTCCCAAAGCTAAATTTTGGAATCTTTCATTCATAGGGTGACTGGGCATACTAAGAAATTTTTCTGCTTGTAAAAGCATCTTGGTGTCTCTGCGTTCACTCAGTGCTTGGGTCATCCCCATTTTCTCCATCACAGCTATAGGTGTTGATTTCATACTGCCTGTGGTAACTCTGAGTGCTTGATTTTGCACTTTGTCTAATTCTTGCAATGTGGTTTTTGCTGCCGAACTCCATGCTGTTGATCCGTATTCAAGATGTAGTCGAACACTTTGTTGGTAAACTTTCCTAAGTATTTTCCCGCTAGCACCCCATGTGGTTCCACTTAGTTTTCTCAGAATGGCTACACTCCATCTGGCTTTGGTTGCTGTCCTGTTGATGTGTTTTCTCCATGTAAACCTATCATCAAACGTTACTCCGAGGTATGTGGGCTCCTTATTCTCTCTCAGGGGTACTCCATTTATGTGTATGACGCCTGATTTTTGTTTAGGAGAAAGGGTAAAGAGGGTGGTGCTGCATTTACCTATGTTGATGCTGACACACCATTTGTCGGCCCATTTAGCCATTGCATCTATGGCTCTTTGTAGCAGTCTGGTGGCCACTGTCGCATTTTCATTTGTACACCAGAGTACCAAGTCATCAGCATACATTCAGCTTTAATTCCATGGGGTAGTTCAGAAATCAGGTCGTTGATATAGACTAGGAAGAGTGCGGGGGACAGGACACCTCCTTGTGGTACGCCATGGCACAGCAAAACTTCCTTACTCTTAAGTCCATCTATCTGTACTCGGGATCTTCTGTTATACAAGTATGACTTCACCCATTTGTACATACTCTCATTCACCCTGCAGTCTCTCAGTTTCTTCAGTAGACCTTCTTTCCAGACCTTGTCAAAGGCTTTCTTCAGATCTATCCATGCCGTTAGCACTAGCTTCTTTTCCTGGAAGGCATCCTCAATTTCTTGTGAAAGGTAAGTTGTCTGGTCTTCTGTGGAGTAGCACTGTCTAAATCCTGCCTGCTGCGGCATGAAAATGTTTTCACTTTCCAAGTACCATTGGAATCTAAGGTTGACAATACGTTCCATTGTTTTACAGAGGCATATCTGAGGAACTTTGCCACTAGTCCAACAATGATTAAAGATTTGTAGCAGCTTTAATTTGGCAGTTGTTCCAAGGTTCGTGATCATTTCGTTGGTGATACCATCAATTCCAGTTGATTTTCCCATTCTCAGCTTTGATATTGCTAGCTCTAACTCGCTAGATGTAAATGCTGCCACCAGTGCCTCAGGAATTAAAACATTTTGTCTTGTAAGCTGTTTGTTCTCTCGAACCTCTCGCTGTTTCTCTGGGCTGACATTAATGTTGATGTCTTCTGCAAAAGAATCTGCAAAGTGGTCAGCTGCCTGTTTTCTTGTTTGGATGGCTTCCTCTTTGCATAGTGCAATATTACCATTTCTTCCTGTATTCTCATCATTAATTTGTTTTACTAACCTCCACAACTTTCTTGTGTCTCTTCAAAGTTTAGAGACTTCTTTTCCTGCAAGCTTGTCCGTCTAGCCTGCAGTGTAAGAAGATACAGCCACTGCTCCTCTAACATGCTAAGTATGTTGTAAAAGTCAACTAATTAGGGCTGTATCTTTCGAAGTCAGAGTGTATTTTTTTTTTAAATTAAGGGAAGTCGCAGGGCTTGTGCCCCAACCCCAAGGTTGCTGCGCCAACGTCATAATTTACTCATTTGTTTTGTGTGTGTGCATTTTTTAAAACAAAAAACATCCGTTTCATAATTAGTTCGTAAAAAAGCCACACACATTAAAAAAATCGTCACCGTAAACGAAACAAAAAAATGACTACATTTGTAAATTTACAAGACAAATGTGCAGACAAAGTCATTTATTAAAAAACCAATCACAACAACCAGAGAAAACAGTCTGGTGGACAGCAAGTTGAAAGGTCGCTAGCTAGTTAGCCAGGCAGACTGCCTTTTGAAATTGTCTTTTTGACTTTGTGAAAAAGCGCCCAGTCACTCATGACACAGCAAGGTGTATGGGCAGGTCGACAGTCAGAGGGTTAGCAACAGGATATTGTCAAATTTGTACATGTAAAACCAAAAGACATCGAGTGACTTAAAGTATATTAACGATAGTGATGCTGTTACGCCGAGGGCGGGGCTGAGGATAAGCTCTCAGTCTCCATGAAATACCCTCAAGGCATGCGTCTCTCAAAGCCTCTGACAGCAACAGTCCAACTCCTGGCCCCCTCGAGGCGCAGATGTTTAAACTAACAGGAGAAGGGGCGAAAGCGGGTCTCTGGCGCTTTAACCAGACGCTTCGGGTAGATGAGGCTCATCTAGGAGAAGGAAAACTCTGATTCCAAACCACGGGCAGATGAGGCTCGCCAGCACGGGAGTGCAGCTCATCTAGGAGAAGGTAAACTCTGACTACACACCTCCACTGCCTTGTGGCCATACCCATGTTTGGGAAAGCGCTTCGGGAGTAAACCCTGAGGAAAAATCCGGAGCTGGAATCCCTAAGGCGGTTTAGCATTGTATACAGTGCTATTCCGGCAATTCCTGCAACGTCCTCGGTGCCAAGTTGTACTGGTTTTTGCCTTTCACTTGGTATCACCGGCGACGTAGAGAGGGGGTACTTGCTGCCTGGGCAACAGTCTGTACTCCAAATCAAAACGCCCTGGCCTGTGCCCTGGAGAGGTCACTCCAGCGATGCTTAACAGTTTCGACAAAACACGGGAAACAGCAGTCACCGGTTATAAGCCTTTGCTCAATTGGCGTAGAGCTAGGCGCCAGGGGTTGTTTCCGACGGTGGGAAAGACAATCGTAGTCACATTGGACAGCTACCGCCCGCCTCAGCTGGGCAGCCCCAGTCAGTAAGGTGTTGTCCCGCCACGATCCGTTTGCCTTGTTGGGTGCACAGGGCTTAGGGGATAACCCGACAAACGGATTGTAATCCTTGTACCTACACAAAGAAGCCAAAAAATCAGATTCCCAGCTCTAAAGCTGGGCACATGGAACGTGAGGACCATGACACCTGGTATTCTGGACAATCTGCAGCAGATGAGCGATGTAAGAAAAACTGCAGTCATTAACAATGAACTGTCCCATTTGAACGTAGACATTGTTGCCCTACAGGAAACCCGGCTCTCCTCCTCAGGTAGCATCAAAGAGAAGGACTTCACATTCTTCTGGCAGGGAAAACCATCTTCGGAGTCCATGGAACAAGGCGTAGGCTTTGCGATTAGGAACCGATTGCTTGGAACTGCCACACCACCTACAGGAGGAATAGAAAGGATCCTTAAAATTCAGGTCCAGACAAGAGCAGGATCAGTCACTCTGATAAGTGCCTTTGCACCAACCCTGCCCTCTTCTCCCGACTCCAAGGACAAATTTTACGAGGAACTCAGTAAAATGCTTCAAGGATGCTATTCTTCTTCTTCCTGAGCTACACAAGATCCTCTGTCAGTGTTGGCAAGAAAAATCGGTGCCACAGGATATGAGAGATGCCAACATTATAACTCTCTATAAAAATAAAGGAGGTAGAAGCGACTGCAACAACTATCGCGGTATCTCTCTATTGAAATATTGGGGGAAAAGTCTTTGCTCGTGTTATCCTAAAGAGGTTGCAAATTCTAGCGGACAGAGTATACACGGAATCACAGTGTGGGTTTAGGGCCAAGGGATCAACAGTTGGTATGATATTCTCCATCAGGCAGCTACAAGAAAAGTGCAGAGAGCAACAGAGGCCACTGCTCATTGCTTTCATTGATCTCATTAAGGCCTTAGACTATGTCAGCAGAGATGGTCTATTCGGGATCCTTGAAAAAAAAAGATGCCCACCTATACTACTGAGCTAATCAAATCCTTTCATGAGAATATGAGGGGGACCATAATATATGAGGATTGATCATCTTGACCCTTCCAGATTCGAAATGAAGTAAAGCAAGGATGTGTTCTGGCTCCCACGCTGTTTGGCATCTTTTTTACCGCATTATTGAGGCGTGCATTTGGGACAGCAACTGAGGGGATATACCTCCGTTCGAGGTCAGATGGCAATCTTTTTAATCTATCCAGGCAACGTGCAAGGACGAAGATGCACACGAGATGCCTCGGGGATTTTCTGTTTGCGGATGATGCAGCCATTGTGGCAGATTTAGAGGATGATCTGCGGATACTGATGAATCGCTTTGCAAATGCTTGCAAAGAATTTGGGCTTACCATCAGTCTGAACAAAACACAAGTGATGGGATTGAATGTTGGAAATCCACCAAACATTAGTGTGCATGACCATCAGCTGCTGGCTGTAAATGAGTTTGAGTACCTAGGCTCACTTATCTCAAGCAATCATTCTCTGGATGCAGAACTAAACAAACGTATAGGAAAGGCCTCTGCTATGTTTGCAAATCTCATAAAAAGAGTCTGGTCAAACAAAAAGCTAACTGATAATACAAAAATGAAGGTTTATGAGTCTTGTGTCCTGAGCACATTACTGTACGGCTGCGAATCTTGGACTTTCTATGCTCCACAGGAAAAAAGACTGAATACCTTCCATATGCGCTGTCTGAGACGCATCCTTGGTATATTATGGCGAGACCTTTATCTCCAACGAATGTGTGCTCACAAGAGCAAAAATACTATCAATGTATTGTATACTGAAGCAAAGACGTCTGCGCTGGCTGGGACATGTCTCCCGCATGGAGGATGGTCGTATTCCAAAAGATCTCCTATATGGTGAATTGGTAACTGGGAATAGACCTACAGGAAGGCCAAAGCTGCGCTATAAAGATGTATGCAAACGTGACCTAATAGATACCAACATAGGCACAGAGACATGGGAAAAATCAGCTGCAGATCGACTACTATGGAGACAGAAAGTGAAAGATGGACTGTCACGTTTTGAAAGAAACCGAAAACAACGAGCTGTGGAGAGGAGGCACCGGAAAGGAAAACTGCCTCACAACGAGGGAGTATCTGCTTTTGTGTGTATCCTGTGTGGCAAAGACTGCCATTCCCGCATCGGACTATACAGTCACAGCAGATGCTGTTCCCAAAGCCAGCGGCACATCTCCATAGTCCCCCAGGACTGACGGATGCCATTGATGCTGCTCTGAAAAAAGAAACGGCTGTCCTCCGATAACGGTCCCAAATTATGGAGGCCGAAAATATACCCTAACAAATTAACAATAGTGGTGCTGCTCTGAAAAAAAAAAAAAACGGCTGTCCTCCGAATTACGGTCCCAAATTATGGAGGCCGAAAATATACCCTAAAATATTAACGATAGTGGTGCTGCTCTGAAAAAAGAAACGGCTGTCCTCCGAATAACGGTCCCAAATTATCGAGGCCGAAAATATACCCTAACAGGGCCTCAGTTACATATAAATTGCGAACTTCCGGCGACTACCGACACCGCCGAGAGTATCTCCCACGCCGCTACGTGGCGTGGAGCGGAACTAAACCAGATGGCTGGGACTCACGAGCAAATAAAATGAAGGAAGCTGCAGTTGATGCAGTAGCTGCTGCTCGTGAGTCCCAGCCATCTGGTGTAGCGGCGTGGGAGATACTCTCAGTGGTGGCGGTAGTCGCCGGAAGTTCGCAATTTACATGTGACTCAGACCCTGTTAGGGTATATTTTCGGCCTCGATAATTTGGGACCGTATTCGGAGGATAGCCAAAAAACTTAACATGACTAATGAACTACATACAATAAGTTAGTAAAATGGGTAAGCTGGTCACTAGGTCATCGTGTGTTTTGTAAAAGTCGCCCTGTGTATGGCTTACTAAGGATACAGTGTCAAAGACGTGTGCATTTGAATAGTTAGGGTTGTTCTGAAGAAACATGGCATAACCAGTGAAGGAAAACAAGTTATTAAGATAACCGGCAAGCTGGTCATGAGGTTGTTATGTGTTTTGTAAAAGTCGTTATATGTTTTGTAAAAATCACCCTGTTTTTTCTAAAAATTGCCATGTGTTTTCTAAAGGTCACCCTGTGTTTTCTAAAAGTCTCCCTGTTTTTTCTAAAAATCACACTGTGTTTTCAAGGAGTCGCCCAGTGTTCTCTCGTCAAGGACAACTAGTGAACCACGTGAGCCATACAGTGAGTGACTTAAAGTGTCTTAAAGGAGAAAGACATAGAGTGAATTGTTGTGTCCTAAGGACAGTGGACGACTTACCATGGAACTTCAGTGACCGACTTGTCAAGACCAGTGACTCACTTGTGTTGTACATTGAGTGTCTCAAGGTTGCCCCAGACAGAAAAACACAGAGCTATATCCCAAGGAGAAAGACATCTACTGACTTAAAGTGTACTATTTACATAGGAGCTTCAGTGACCCACTTGTTAAGGCCAGTCACATACTTACATTGTATATTGAGTGACTTAAAGTATCTCAAGGATAATGGTCGATTCATAAAGTAACTTTGGCGAACCACTTAAGTATATGAACTATTTAAAATGCATCAAAGGAGAAGGACATCAGTGAGTTGAGGTGTCCCACATGGCGACAAGTGATCAGACTTGTGTCTGTGAAACAACTTACAAAGGAACTGCAAGGCCCGATTTATTAAGACCCTTGAAAGACTTGCGCAGCATCCTGAGCAACTTAAGGTATTCCAAAGGAGAAAGTAATTGAATGACTTAAGCTCTTTCTATGATAGTGCCTGGCTCACCACAACAGTTCCCTACTGGATTTGCTAAGACTTATGAGCAACTTCCAAAGTGCATTATGTGACTTAAGGTGTCCCAAACGAGAAAGACATCCAGCGACTAAGACAGGAAATGCCGTGTGAAAGACATGACATGCTTTAAGGTGTCCCAAGAATAGTGGTTGACTTACCAAGAACCATCAATGAATGACTTACCAAAACCAGTGACCAACTTGAGAAGCACATTGAGTGACTCAAGATGCCCCAAGTATAGTAGCGGACTTAGCAAGGAACTTGGTGAATCACTTGAGGAGTACACTGAGCTATACTTAAGATGTCTAAAAGAAGAGAGACATCGAGTGAGTTAAGGTATCTCACATGGTGACAGTTGATTAGACTTATGCCAGAGAAACGATTTACTAAGGAACTGATGTCTTGGCTCCTAAAACTCCTCACCCATCTAGTCCACATGACGACTTGATCTTCACACTCAGCCTCCACATCTAACATTGCAACATAACACCAACCCCATTCACCCTAATGTTCCTATTTTGTTACATAAAAAGTCACAGCGCCACATGCCACAGGTGTCCTAACACCCATATCTAACTAGCTGACACATAACTTGACCCCTCACCGAACACCCGCACCTAACACTGTGACATACTATCAATCCCCCACCCCTTTGACACAGTTTGTTGTTTTTCCATCTACAACAATATAGCACCATATGCCATGGTCCTATAAACCTATCATGCAGCTAGCCAACACGATAACTTGACCCCTCACTCATCCACCAGCACCTAACACAGTGATACATTACCCATCCATTTTGCCATAATTTTTCATGTTTCCCTCTATATAAATTCATAACTGCATATGTATGACCCTCAATGACCCCCATAAAACCCCTTATGTAACTAGGCGGCATAACAACTTGAGCTCTCACTGATCCACCTGCACCTAACTCTGCGATACGACACCTGATCTCAGGGTCATAATTTTTCATTTACCCACTTGTATAAAGTCCGTAGGGCATGTAGAGCATGCTTATAAATGACAACATGTCACTGCCTAACAATACACTACCATTATGCACAACTCATCAGCTAACAACTAGCAACATAGCAGACCCAGGAGAGACATGATTGCCTACGACCATCGGCAAGGCAATTGACTCCTATGATGCTTGACCATAAACAACTATGGTACCACACTTCATCCTTTAACAATCCACTCCCAAACCTCTCGCTCAAGAGGTGGAAATGGTTTTTCCTATATAAACGAATGGGAGGTGGACTAAGAATATAAATAACCATGATTAATATGGCTTAAAGAGTTAAAATAACTGTGCAAAAAACATCATAAAGCTTCACTACACTTCTGTCAAGGGACCACCTTTGGATCAAGGGATGACAAAGTCACCACACATATGAGGCTATAAATGTTCCACAAAACTAACCAAAAAGGCTAAACTAGGATTTTTTAAATGCTACAAGATGTCCAATATGTCTTCTGAAAGGTGTAAACGGCCCAGTAATGCTGTAAACAGGTACAACACATTTACGACACTCTGACGAACAACGACGAAGAAGAAGAAGAAGGAAAGGAAGATGCTAGTCGGATTATGTGGCATGGGAGTAAAGCTTATTTATGTCGTATTTAAGGTTAAGACAGGAGCCATTTCTCTTGGAAACAATCAGAAGACTTTGGGGGTGGCTACTGCAGCGCAAGACAATAACAATACATACCTTGAACTCAGGTTAAGTTAAGGCAAATGGCTTTAATATTTGCAAAGGCTGATACAACAATACCACATCCACCATTTATAAAACTCAGTTCCACATTCTCACATCAGGGATTCTCACACAATCAAGCAATGCTACACCACACAAGCGAGTAATGCTACACGACACAAGCAATGGTAAACCACATAATCAAGCACTGCTACACCACACAAGCGAGTAATGTTACACCACACAATCAAGCAATGCTACACCACACAATCAAGCACTG
Organism: Candidula unifasciata; assembly: GCA_905116865.2. Classification (NCBI taxonomy): domain Eukaryota; kingdom Metazoa; phylum Mollusca; class Gastropoda; order Stylommatophora; family Geomitridae; genus Candidula; species Candidula unifasciata. Next base: position 156,695 of record CAJHNH020000961.1, on the reverse strand, counting down.
CTACACCACACTAGCGAGTAATGTTACACCACACAATCAAGCAATGCTACACCACACAATCAAGCACTGCTACACCACACAATCAAGTATTGCTACACCACACAATCAAGCACTGCTACACCACACAATCAGGCAATGCTACACCACACAATCAAGCACTGCTACACCACACAATCAAGCGATGCTACACCACACAATCAAGCACTGCTACACCACACAATCAAGCGATGCTACACCACACAATCAAGCAATGCTACACCACACAATCAAGTATTGCTACACCACACAATCAAGTATTGCTACACCACACAATCAAGTATTGCTACACCACACAATCAAGTATTGCTACACCACACAATCAAGTATTGCTACACCACACAATCAAGTATTGCTACACCATAAATCAAGTAATGCTACACCACACAATCAAGTATTGCTACACCACACAATCAAGCACTGCTACACCACACAATCAGGCAATGCTACACCACACAATCAAGCACTGCTACACCACACAATCAAGCGATGCTACACCACACAATCAAGCACTGCTACACCACACAATCAAGCGATGCTACACCACACAATCAAGCAATGCTACACCACACAAGCGAGTAATGCTACACGACACAAGCAATGGTAAACCACACAATCAAGCACTGCTACACCACACAAGCGAGTAATGTTACACCACACAATCAAGCAATGCTACACCACACAATCAAGCACTGCTACACCACACAAGTGAGTAATGTTACACCACACAATCAAGCAATGCTACACCACACAATCAAGCACTGCTACACCACACAATCAAGTATTGCTACACCACACAATCAAGCACTGCTACACCACACAATCAGGCAATGCTACACCACACAATCAAGCACTGCTACACCACACAATCAAGCGATGCTACACCACACAATCAAGCACTGCTACACCACACAATCAAGCGATGCTACACCACACAATCAAGCAATGCTACACCACACAATCAAGTATTGCTACACCACACAATCAAGTATTGCTACACCACACAATCAAGTATTGCTACACCACACAATCAAGTATTGCTACACCACACAATCAAGTATTGCTACACCACACAATCAAGTATTGCTACACCATAAATCAAGTAATGCTACACCACACAATCAAGTATTGCTACACCACACAATCAAGCACTGCTACACCACACAATCAGGCAATGCTACACCACACAATCAAGCACTGCTACACCACACAATCAAGCGATGCTACACCACACAATCAAGCACTGCTACACCACACAATCAAGCGATGCTACACCACACAATCAAGCAATGCTACACCACACAATCAAGTATTGCTACACCACACAATCAAGTATTGCTACACCACACAATCAAGTATTGCTACACCACACAATCAAGTATTGCTACACCACACAATCAAGTATTGCTACACCACACAATCAAGTATTGCTACACCACAAATCAAGTAATGCTACACCACACAATCAAGTATTGCTACATAACACAATCAAGCACTGCTACACCACACAATCAGGCAATGCTACACCACACAATCAAGCACTGCTACACCACACAATCAAGCGATGCTACACCACACAATCAAGCACTGCTACACCACACAATCAAGCGATGCTACACCACACAATCAAGCAATGCTACACCACACAATCAAGTATTGCTACACCACACAATCAAGTATTGCTACACCACACAATCAAGTATTGCTACACCACACAATCAAGTATTGCTACACCACACAATCAAGTATTGCTACACCACACAATCAAGTATTGCTACACCACAAATCAAGTAATGCTACACCACACAATCAAGTATTGCTACACCACAAATCAAGTAATGCTACACCACACAATCAAGTATTGCTACACCACACAATCAAGTATTGCTACACCACACAATCAAGTATTGCTACACCACACAATCAAGCACTGCTACACCACACAATCAAGCGATGCTACACCACACAATCAAGCGATGCTACACCACACAATCAAGCGATGCTACACCACACAATCAAGCGATGCTACACCACACAATCAAGCGATGCTACACCACACAATCAAGCACTGCTACACCACACAATCAAGCGATGCTACACCACACAATCAAGCGATGCTACACCACACAATCAAGCGATGCTACACCACACAATCAAGCGATGCTACACCACACAATCAAGTATTGCTACACCACACAATCAAGCACTGCTACACCACACAATCAAGTATTGCTACACCACACAATCAAGTATTGCTACACCACACAATCAAGTATTGCTACACCACACAATCAAGCACTGCTACACCACACAATCAAGTATTGCTACACCACACAATCAAGTATTGCTACACCACACAATCAAGTATTGCTACACCACACAATCAAGCAATGCTACACCACACAATCAAGCAATGCTACACCACACAATCAAGCAATGCTACACCACACCATCAAGCACTGCTACACCACACAATCAAGCACTGCTACACCACACAATCAAGCACTGCTACACCACACAATCAAGCACTGCTACACCACACAATCAAGCACTGCTACACCACACAATCAAGCACTGCTACACCACACAATCAAGCAATGCTACACCACACAATCAAGCACTGCTACACCACACAATCAAGCACTGCTACACCACACAATCAAGCACTGCTACACCACACAATCAAGCAATGCTACACCACACAATTAAGCACTGCTACACCACACAATCGAGCAATGCTACACCACACAATCAAGCAATGCTACACCACACAATCAAGCACTGCTACACCACACAATCAAGCACTGCTACACCACACAATCAAGCACTGCTACACCACACAATCGAGCAATGCTACACCACACAATCAAGCAATGCTACACCACACAATCAAGCACTGCTACACACCAACACAATGCTACACACCACACAATCGAGCAATGCTACACCACACAATCAAGCAATGCTACACCACACAATCAAGCAATGCTACACCACACAATCAGGCAATGCTACACCACACAATCAAGCAATGCTACACCACACAATCGAGCAATGCTACACCACACAATCAGGCAATGCTACACCACACAATCAAGCACTGCTACACCACACAATCAAGCAATGCTACACCACACAATCAGGCAATGCTACACCACACAATCAGGCAATGCTACACCACACAATCAGGCACTGCTACACCACACAATCAAGCACTGCTACACCACACAATCAAGCACTGCTACACCACACAATCAAGCGATGCTCCACCACACAATCAAGCACTGCTACACCACACAATCGAGCAACTGCTACACCACACAATCAAGCAATGCTAAATTTTTTTCCTGTGAGATCACCACAACATTATATAATTTCATAATTGTGTAGCACTGTTCTTTGAGGAATATTCACCAAAGCCATTTAAAGTGAAGACATTCAGTTCATTCTTTGCTCTGTTTGTATTTAGTGATGATTGTCCTTACAACAGAAATAAAACTTTTCCCAGTTTAGACACTCAGTGACTGAAGAGAAAATTTGTAAACTAAAGTAAAAAGTTCAGACAGTGGTTGGAGCCTCACAGCTGATAAAGTTTCATTTTCATGCCAGCACCTGTATATGTGTAAAAGGAAATGAGTATGCTGATAAGCTTGCATGTAAGGCTAATATAGAGATGTGACAGACAATGGACCAGGCTGATTTACCTAATGCTCTACAATAATCAAGATATTTTCAAAGACTGTAAGTAAGTAAGTAAATTTTACCCTACCAGGACATCACACACAGTGATAAACACTTATTGACTCAAAGTGCCACCATGCGGATGAGGATCACGTGTGGAGAGATCCCGGAAACTGCGATTAGTCTACAGGCTATATTGCCGCTTCTGGCAAAAGCCGGGGTGGGGCTTCGAAATAACGAAAAATTGCGTCCCACATGGAGACCAGCTTAAATAACAGTGACTGTGAATCTGCAACCATGATCAAACTGAAAGAACAGCAAGTTAAAAAGGGTGAGGCCAGACAAGCACACTATGCAGGAAGCCAAAGAAGAAGAATAAACCAACACAGAACTGGTGGTGCCAGGTGCTACACACTGTGAGATTTACTAGGGAGGGGATCCAAACACTCACAGCCTGAATGGTTTAATGTGAAATGAGGATGGTCTGTAACTAATTAACTATATTGGAACTCTGAACTGGCTGCTGAACATGAGGACAGAGCAAGCATGAGAATGCCCCAAGTGCTGTGATGTCAATTCTTGACTCAACTCAACTAAACTAATTAACTATGTAACTATGTTCTCATCGTCCTTCAAATATACTTCTAAAGTTAGTCGCAGTTGTAACAGGCCAGATTTTATTTACACTGATATGCCAAATGGTAAGCATAAATATAAAAAGATTAATGAATCAATTTTTTGAGCACAAACTGGCAGCAATATATGAACAAACCCCTTTGTGAATATACAAACATTAGAACTTTTGTCATCTGGGTGCATATTTTAATACAATGTAATTCATAGACAAAATTCTGATATGACAATTCAGTGTTCATTTTTCATACTGCAAGTCATATTTTAAAAATGAAATGTACTTCTGTAAATACCACCACAAAAATAGGAAAGACAAATTCTGGTGTGGTTGATACACACTAGAAGCACACATGTCCATACACACACAAACAAATGCACAAATGTGCACACACAAACATACAGGCACATACTATACAGTAAGTGTCAGGTTTTCCCATAATTGCTTCGTTTCTGTACCAGTGAAAATCAAATGAAATGTCCCTCACTGTTCCATTTAAAAACTGGTGAATAAACAAACAGTTAGTCCCAGTACAATCCACAAATATGTGTACGCAGTAAATGCATATCCCAGTAAGTAACTCAGCTCTGTGAATCCCAGCCTGTTACTACAACAACAACAAAAATGTTATCATAAAGTCTGAATTAAAAAACAAATCCGCCCAAATGAGAGGCAGAACTAGTCAGCTTCCCAAAATAAGAAAAAAAATTACGCAAGATGAAAAAACCCTGGATAATGATATAACTATATAAAGGACTATATATAATGACTACCCATTATGGACAAGTTCACAGGCTCTTAGAATATCCAGTAGGCAACCATTAGTGCCTAGGAACTATGGAGCATTGCTGCTGGTTTTGGGAACCCCGTCTGCTATAACTGTGAAGTCCTGAGCGGGAGGGTCAGTCTCTGCCACATAGTCCACATAAAAACGTTGATACTCCATTCGGAGGCTAGTTTCCTTTCAGAAGTCTCCTCCCTATAGCTTGCTGCATTAGGCCTCTTGCAAAATGACAGTCCATCTTTCACCATCTGCCTCCAAAGAAGTTGGTCTGTAGTTGATCTCTCCAAAATTTCAGGCTGAGTTTGCAGAGGTCCTTATAGAATACCTATGTTCTATCTGCAGATATTTTCCCTGTTTATAGTTCACTGCAAGGAGATCCTATGCAATATGGTCATCTTCCTTGCAGGAGACATGTCCCAAAAAGCGCAGGCGTCCATGCTTTAGTAGAAAGTACATTGCTAACATTCCAGCTCTCTTTGGGTACACATTCGTTGTGAAAATAAATCTTGCCATATGTCAAGAACAAGTCTCATACAGCACACAGGGAAAGTATTCAGTCTTTTTTCTTGAGAGTGTACATGATTGACTGCCATAAAGGAGCATGCTCAGGACATAGGCTTATCAACTGTTATTCTGGTTCTACTCTTCAGCTTTGACCACACTCTCATTGTGAGTTCGGAAACACTGTAGAAGCCTTTCTTCAAAATATCCGTGCCCGTGGACAACATTTAAAAAAAAAAAGATGCTGGCATGTGGCCGTGCTAGGTCAAAGACAGATAAAGGCAGGAAGTGACACACAGAGTAAGGATCTGTGAAAGATTGGAAAGCGGGGAGGTTGAAATTCGAGAGGCTGCTGACTGACAGGGTTGCAGGAAAATGGCATGAATGTTGAATATTGAATTAGGAATCTACATCACAGCACTCGGGACACCCCCATGAGCACTCCACCCCCATCTTCAGTAGAAAGCGAAGAGTTAAAATTCCGATGGTACCAGTAACTGTCTGATTGTATATCCGTCTCGCCTTTCCACTGAGTGTCACTGAGTGTCAAGAGTCAGCCAGATCCCCTTGTAACTCCTCACAGTACCATTCTCCTCAGACCGTAATGATTTATCTGTGCCTCAGCACTGTTCACTCATTTCCAAAAGGCCCTCACAACATCCAGCCTGTCATACATCAGTTAACCACCAAGTGGTGCATAACCGGTCAGTCTATCTGCCTGATATGAAAAATTATTAAATGAAACTGTGTTGAATATTACGGCCATGTGGAGATAAGAGTCCAAGTCCAAAAAAGATATGTAGCAGGATTCATCAGGACATTCTACATTGTACTGACCTGGAAGTTCAGGTCAATTACAAAAATTAAGACTTAATGCAGATTTAAACCTAGTACCTTTGTGCCAGCTGGCAACTGCCTAGCCACTGGTATACTGGTGACAGTCATAGAAAAACATAAATTTCTGTAGAAACAAAACAAACAATTAATACACTGGTGCCAGTCACTGCAAAACATGAGTTCATGTGGAAATGAAACAAATAACAACACTAAATACATCTTTAACATATCCTTCTCATTCATTCACCAATAACTCTTTAAGACTGACATTTGTTAATCATCATAGTTGTTGGCTAATGAAAAAACTTGCATAAAAAAGTCCGGAGGTTGATCAGATATCTTTCCATCTCTTCAGATGATAGTGTTTCATTGTGCTCTAGGGAAGCTTGGAAATCACCGCCCATGATAATGGTGTGTTTTAAGTTTAGGTTTATATAACAGAGATGAGGGCCGTGCGCCTTGCCTTGGTTTCAACAGTGGTGTTGGGGGGCTGACTGTCCAGAAAACAATGCCAAACTACTGGACGTAAATTTGCCTAGAGAAACCACTCAATAGCCGAGGGCTGCTGGGTTGGTTCTGCAAAATCATGTCAAGGATACGCAACTAACCTAACCTTATATGACAGATCAACATCATGGCACAAAGGTAGTAACCCATAAGTGCTCCGTTCTACTTCAGACTCAAGCCTGAGTCCTAAGAATCTCAGCACAGTGCACGACTCTGTAGCACCGGCGATGATCCTCAAATACTTTTTGTAGATTTTTCACTCCAAATTTTGCTTGGGCAGCACCCTTAGGCTACTCTTTTTCAATTTCCAACTGCCAAGGGATTTTGTTACGTGCGCAGCAATACAAACGGTCGTCCGATCTTACTACCCAGAGACCACGGGACCTGCAGCACTCTAGGCGGATGCCATGCCGCGAGACCATGCGGCCCCCAATGATGTTGATGATGTGTGTGACTAGCAGGACTAGTTCAGATTTTTTTAAAGAGGCTTCGGATGAGGATACCCCAGGCACAAATCCCAGAAACCCAGCTCAATATGTGGTTATATTAGTGCTCCAAACCCCAGAAACCCAGCTCAATATATGGTTATATTAGTGCTCCAAACCCCAGAAACCCAGCTCAATATAAGGTTATATTAGTGCTCCAAATCCCAGAAACCCAGCTCAATATAAGGTTATATTAGTGCTCCAAATCCTAGAAACCCAGCTCAATATATGGTTATATTAGTGCTCCAAATCCTACAAACCCAGCTCAATATATGGTTATATTAGTGCTCCAAACCCCAGAAACCCAGCTCAAAATATGGTTATATTAGTGCTCCTAAAGACAGCCAGAGTGGGGCCTTGAAATAACTGAAAATTGCAACCAGTGAAGGAAGACCATTGATGATATCATTCATGTTCCACTTGCACACATCTTTATATTATGTTGACAAGATAGGCATATATGTAATTTATCTTTGCATAAGACAGTCATGGACTCATAATTTAAAACACAAAATAATGACTGACAAACATAATATATGAAATATGAATAGACTGTACAATATATTTAACGGTTATCGTCACAAATAAGTACGATTAATTAGAATTTTATGGAGTGGTGATTTCCACTTGACATGCACCGATTTGTGCATGATTTAACCAAATTACAAGTTGAGGACATTTGTTGCAAGAATGGGTAATATTCGCAGACCAGATAAAATTGTTCTGGTCTACATCTGATCCAAGTGAGGACAGATTACAGAGATAACAACTTCAAGTTAACTGCCACTTTATTAAAAATATATTCATGTTGATTTCTGAAGGTGTACAAAAAAAGAAATAAGTACAGTTTAACTTGAAAAGAATTGTGTCCTCCCCCAACCCCAAAAAGACAAACCAAACAATGCAGCAGCTGACAGTCACGTCTGGATCAAATATGGGTGAGCTACAATATAATAGAAACATGTACCACCTGTCCTCTGGTAATGACCTCCCTTGCACTCCCCAGGGGGTGGTAATGACCTCCCTTGCACTCCCCAGGGGGTGGTAATGACCTCCCTTGCACTCCCCAGGGGGCGGTAATGACCTCCCTTGCACTCCCCAGGGGGTGGTAATGACACCTTTGGTTGTCTAGCCACTACACTACCACTGCTAAAAGAAAACGACAGTGACCCTTAAGACTTCAAGATTGAAGGGAGATCAAAGTGAAACAGTTTTTTTTAACTTATTTTTCAAGGTGTATAAAAATATGTAGGTACTTAAGAGACATAAGCTCCAGTAAATGTTAACCTTAGCGATTGCCGTGTTAGTTTGCAGCAGGATGCAGAAGCTTTGTTGAAAATAGCAAAGATGACATAGAAATTATAGCCAGAATGATATGTGCAAACTGCATGTGGCTACTGCTTACCATTTGGAAGTTCTTGTGAAATACAAACATACATGGATTTTCTGTTTTATATATATACATAGATATTTTGAAGAAGACAACAGAAGAATCTTGATATGGTTCACTAAAACACAGAGAAATATCATGCAATAATTTATACATAGATCCACTTGTCATTAAATGGTGCCCTTATAGGTGACTATGCAAGGTTTACTAAGATATCATGTATTGGGCCCAGAGGCATAGCTATTTCAGTCAGAAGAAAACCACTATACAGCATGCCAACCATTCTTTCAAGGAGGGCAAATAAAGAAGAGGAAGAGGAGAAGGAAGAAGAAGAATAAGAAGGAAAAAAGAAAGATGAGAAAAAGAAGGAGAATTAGTAGTATTAATAGCATTAGAAGTAGTAGAAGAAGTTTCTATCCATTTAAAATAATGAGAAAACGTTACTTCAAAACAAACACAAATATGTATGGTTTAATACTGTTTTATGATTGGTGGTACCCATTAAATGTCAAATTAAAATGCTGACAATGCAAGACAGAAACAAGTAGGTTTGATTTCTCATTCTATATCAGCAGTTGAATAATAATTGTGAGAAATTTATCATACCTCATTCAGACAATGTACTCCATATTACCATATCTTTCTTGATAAAATGTGACATGAAAGTTAAACACAGCCAAGTGGAGGAATTGAATGTGAGCCCTATGTGATGTCTAAAGGCACACAAAGGATTATGAGGATGAAAGTGTGAGACAACCCCCGCCCCCCCCCCCTCCATCATAGGTGTGGCGGATGTTATGCCCACCAGTACATGGATATCCTCTGATCCCCCCCCCCCCCAGGTCACGCCTAATCAAAGGCTGAGAAAGAAACTTTCATAACCTCTGATATCTACCAGGTAGTGATTGGACGAACCAGGACATGCATCGGGAGACTCCATAACTTCCTCCACCAAACACTGATATGTCAATCTGAATGGCATGGGTACCCAGGAACGGACATCAACGCAAACTAGAGTTAATGAGTATGCTTAGACACCCACACTGTTATGCGGCTGCTCCCGTGGACTACTGCAAGGTGGTCACGGTGACGGATTCCGAGCATCAAAGGGATCCACCCCAATTGATGGTAGCTGTGTGCATAGGAAGGCAGAATTAAGCAGAGTAGTGCTTTTAGCCAAAATAATATCAATACACAAAAGTCTATGCAGTGGAATGCAGAAGAAGTAATAAGGAAAAAGCCCGAACCAAGAAAATTCCTGTATGAACAAAAGACTGATGTAGACTGCATTCAAGAAACTCATTTACACTGTCACTTCTCTATCAGAGGCAAAAGAAACATACAGGCCAGACAAAGATGGCCCCAAAGAAGGCATCATTATATTAGTGAAAGATTCTACAGCCATAGAAATCTCCCGAAGGACCAGTGAGTGAACCTCTGACTGCCAAACTACATATCCATCAACAGCCACTGTATATTACTAGTACAACTTCCGGTTAAAATGGACGCTAGACAGCGACGCCGTTCGGAACAGAGGCAAATTTTTTGCTTCTGCCGGACGGTGGCCGATGCATTTTTGCTCCATTTGTAGACTGGATATAGTTTCGTCGCCCAGCTTCTGAGTTGAATGCATGGCGTGACCCTGTGAGCTGCGGATTGCATTTGGAATGTTTTTTTTCGACTGTGACCAACGTGGTGGTGTGAATTGTAGATTCAGAAAATGGCGCGATGCCTGTCGTTCAATGCTTGCGGGACCCGTATTAAAATTGATCACGCGGACAACTGCTGATCTGTTGACGACAAGTTCTGCTATCATCAATGATGAACTGCATTTCTAATGTTGGACTGTTTGTGTTAGCACTTCGGATGGCTACCATATGCTTTAATGCGAGTGTATGCTAGATATGCTGAGACAGCAGTCCGTCAATCTTTCCACAAGGGACTGTGATAGACATTCTGAGTGTTTTTCGCTGGCACAGGAGCGGAGCAAAGATGGGGCAACCCGTTTGCTATGAAGCTGAAACTAAGACTACCAGACTACCAGACTAGTACAACTGTCCCACAACAAGAAATTGGAATATCACAGTAGCTGACAACAGCCACGTAATTCTCAGTGACTTCAACAGCTACTCCAATAGGTGGAGCTAAGTTTCTATGGACATCTCCATGGATACAAGAGAAAGGACACAGAGGAATTGAGAGTAGAAAAATCTGCTGATACTAAATAAAACTGACTCTGAACCAGCCTTCCACTCTAGATGATGGTGAAAACAAATACACTAGACTCAGCCATAGCTACAGACAACAATCCAATGAGAGGCAGACAGAGAAGTGATGAAACAGCTTGGGGAGAAAGTCATCACAATCCAGTCATCATCATAATCAAGCCACTAGAAAATGGAAAGAAGATAGCTAGTTGGGATCACAAGAAGGCAGACTGGGACCTCTACAAAAACAGAACTGAAGGGAAACTACTGGACCCTTTCCAGTTAATGACATTAGAGAAAACCCCACAGCTCTTTCAAATATCATACTTGAAGCCAACACAAAAATCAATTCCCTAAGGTCGAAGGCAAAACTACAAACACGTCTGTACCCGGGAACTGCAACAGCTGTAAACAACAACAAAAAGCACAGGAGCAAGTACAAAAATGAAATAAGACTCCTCTGATCTAACCATTACAGAACACAGTAAACACCAGCCAATTCACCACGTGCTCCAGAAATGGTGGCAGGAAAACTAACATCAAATCTCAACATGGAGAAAGACCATACATAGCTATGGCATCTTGTGAAGAAAGAACTAAGGAAACCCAATACAAAGCAAGACAATAACCAAGATATAATCAACAAACTTTTTTGAAAACGTCAGGAATAAGGCATTGAGGCGGTTACAGTTATTAAAGAGACTTGCATGTACATCATGGGGATCAGACAAGGAAACTCTGAGGGGTTTATATCTAGGATATGTTCGCTCTGTGATAGAGTACAACAACTCACTGCTTACAACTTGCTCCAAAACTAACCTAGAGACTCTTGACAGAGTACAAAATAATGCCCTCCGATTAATCTGCGGAGCTATGCAGTCTACACCAACAGCTGCATGTGAAATCCATACAAATGTGGAACCCCTCGGGTTGCGGAGAGAAAAAGCCACTTTGGAAATTTATGAAAGATACGTTAGAAAAAATCCGCTGGATCGATAACAACAACAACAAACTTTTCAGTCTCCAAGAACGTGGGTGTGCAGTAAGACAACTTAAGAAAAGGAAGGCACTAGATCTGACCAAAAAACATGAAATGACAGTACACTTGGCACCAGCTGGTAGACAATGACTCCTAGACTTTTCCAACCCAGGGACTATCTCCAAAGTAATGGAAGGAGAAAGAAATAGTCCTGAAAGCAAAGAAAGAAAAGTCCAGGGAAAACAAATTGAGCTACCGCCCCATAAACTGCCCTGGAAAGACTAGTGATCAACAGGTTACTCAATTTTCTGAAAGAAAAGACATTATTTGACAATAGCAAATCAGGCTTCAGAAAATACAGTAGCACTGATGAACAAAACTCTTATCATGCAAAAGAAATCAAAGATGCTTTCCAGAAAAGAAATAAATTCAAACTACTAGTTACTTTCTTCAACACGACCAAAGCCTGGAGGAAAAGACTTGCTATAACTAGCATACAGCGAGATAAAAGGGTAAATGTTTGCTTAGAATACAGAATTTCTTTGCAGGTGATGTGCAAGAGTCAGACTGGAAGAACCCAGGAGCAAACTACAACAGGGTGTTCCCCAAGGAGTGTTATATCTCCATCCCTGTTCATTCTCTTCATCAATGAGCTCCCGAAACACTTCACGACTTACATTCACAAAACACTTCAGGACTTACATTCACAAAACACTTCAGGACTTACATTCACAAAACACTTCAGGACTTACATTCACAAAACACTTCAGGACTTACATTCACAAAACACTTCACGACTTACATTCACAAAACACTTCAGGACTTACATTCACAAAACTCTACACACAATGCAGCCAACACAAGGAAGGCTGAGGTCTGTACAAACAGGAAGAGACAAAAGCTGGTACCAGACATTCTCAAGCTGATTAATTGTATATACAAAGGCACCTGTTTCATAGACAAAATGAAAGGCATGATTGTAATGGTGAATGTAATACTGTTTATGGTGATGAGACTAGCAATCACCTGATAGCCATGAAGACAACAATACAATGATGACACTGGCAATCACCTGACAGCCATGAAGACAACAATACAATGATGACACTGGCAATCACCTGACAGCCATGAAGACAACAATACAATGATGACACTGGCAATCACCTGACAGCCATGAAGACAACAATACAATGATGACACTGGCAATCACCTGACAGCCATGAAGACAACAATACAATGATGAGACTGGCAATCACCTGGCAGCCATGAAGACAACAATACAATGATGAGACTAGCAATCACCTGACAGCCATGAAGACAACAATACAATGATAACACTGGCAATCACCTGACAGCCATGAAGACAACAATACAATGATGAGACTAGCAATCACCTGGCAGCCATGAAGACAACAATACAATGATGAGACTGGCAATCACCTGACAGCCATGAAGACAACACTACAATGATGACACTGGCAATCACCTGACAGCCATGAAGACAACAATACAATGATGACACTGGCAATCACCTGACAGCCATGAAGACAACAATACAATGATGACACTGGCAATCACCTGACAGCCATGAAGACAACAATACAATGATGAGACTAGCAATCACCTGGCAGCCATGAAGACAACAATACAATGATGAGACTGGCAATCACCTGACAGCCATGAAGACAACACTACAATGATGACACTGGCAATCACCTGACAGCCATGAAGACAACAATACAATGATGAGACTGGCAATCACCTGACAGCCATGAAGACAACAATACAATGATGAGACTGGCAATCACCTGACAGCCATGAAGACAACAATACAATGATGAGACTGGCAATCACCTGACAGCCATGAAGACAACAATACAATGATGACACTGGCAATCACCTGACAGCCATGAAGACAACAATACAATGATGACACTGGCAATCACCTGACAGCCATGAAGACAACAATACAATGATGACACTGGCAATCACCTGACAGCCATGAAGACAACAATACAATGATGACACTGGCAATCACCTGACAGCCATGAAGACAACAATACAATGATGACACTGGCAATCACCTGACAGCCATGAAGACAACAATACAATGATGAGACTGGCAATCACCTGACAGCCATGAAGACAACAATACAATGATGAGACTGGCAATCACCTGACAGCCATGAAGACAACAATACAATGATGAGACTGGCAATCACCTGACAGCCATGAAGACAACAATACAATGATGAGACTGGCAATCACCTGACAGCCATGAAGACAACAATACAATGATGAGACTGGCAATCACCTGACAGCCATGAAGACAACTATACAATGATGACACTGGCAATCACCTGACAGCCATGAAGACAACAATACAATGATGACACTGGCAATCACCTGACAGCCATGAAGACAACAATACAATGATGAGACTGGCAATCACCTGACAGCCATGAAGACAACAATACAATGATGAGACTGGCAATCACCTGACAGCCGTGAAGACAACAATACAATGATGACACTGGCAATCACCTGACAGCTGTGAAGACAACAATACAATGATGAGACTGGCAATCACCTGACAGCCGTGAAGACAACAATACAATGATGACACTGGCAATCACCTGACAGCCATGAAGACAACAATACAATGATGAGACTGGCAATCACCTGACAGCCATGAAGACAACAATACAATGATGACACTGGCAATCACCTGACAGCTGTGAAGACAACAATACAATGATGACACTGGCAATCACCTGACAGCCATGAAGACAACAATACAATGATGAGACTGGCAATCACCTGACAGCCATAAAGACAACAATACAATGATGAGACTGGCAATCACTTGACAGCCATGAAGACAACAATACAATGATGAGACTGGCAATCACCTGACAGCCGTGAAGACAACAATACTATGACCAGAAATGCATGCATGCAAAATATTCACACAAAAAGTACTACCCTGCTGGATGGCTACATTTAACATAGTTAATTATCATGCATTGAAAAATGTTAAAACAAAAAGCAAAATGCTTGAAAGATAATATTGTACTGTACAAATGTCAACAGCAATGACCAGATGTAATAGAGAGGGGGAAAAAAGATTGCTCCTCTATTCTTTGATAAAAGAAGCAAACAATCATTTGTAAACATAATTCTTTGCTAAAACAACCTGCATCAGACACAGGAAATGTTTATAACAGAAAGTGTAACTAAATAACATAGCACACTAAACTGGGGCAGCTTGGGAAGGGTGGCAGCAAAGTATTAGACAAGCAATGATTCTGAAACAGGCATATTTTAATGAAACATTAAAAAATACATTTGAAAATACATTTGTTTAATTCTCTCTTATATATCGAACATCTGTAAACCCGGATACCAAGCACAAAGACAAAAGGTTGGACGAGCCATTCATGATGTGCTTAGTGAGACAATCCATTCTTGTCAGAAGAAATCAACTTGGATTTTCTTGTGCAGATTCAAGAGCCGCTCCATCTTAACCTTCCTGGGTAAATTCACTGACTCACTGAGAAAGCATGCTTTAGATAAGTTCTACGTCTCCAGCTAGGCTTTTGATTTAGTAAACTATCTGTACCAGGGTCTCACTAAAGTCTGGACATCTTGAAAATAAAGAGTGAATGTGCTAAATTTTACAGCAAATGTGGAATTATTACATCAAGTTCACGTTAATTTTGCAAAGTGCATCAACCTCTGGAACACAAATGATGGAAATCATATTCAAAATGTTAATTAATATTCCAACTGAATAAAATATTGTTAATAATTTATCTTTTCATGCCTTATAACAGAAAGGGTATCTAAATAAGACAGCACACTAAAGTGGGACAGCTTGGGAAGGGTGGCAGCAAAGTATTAGACAATCAATGATTCTGAAACTGGCATATTTTAATGAAAAAACTTCTCTACGGCATGCTTTCTCAGTAAATAATTCACTTCTTGAAAATATGTAATTTTGCCCATATGTTCAGACTTTAGTTTTAATATATGCATACCTACAGAAAGTCAGAGAACTGTCCAAGTGCATTTCCCAAAATTTTTAATGTATTCATCCGTCTGTGGCTCAGGCAGTGCGAGTCAGACTTGTAATTCCAATGTACTGCGATCGAAACCCACTGCTGGCTGCTTGGATTTTTATCATGGTAGGAGGCGTCGCAGGTCGACCCAGCCTCAAATGGGAACCAGGATGTACCTCCTGGGGAAGAAAAAATGGCCGGCGTAATGCTGACCACATTACCCAGCTAATGCTGATTGGTCTGTAAAAATATGGGTGCTCTTCCCATATGCCTGATGCGCCTAAAGGTGTAAAAAGGGATCTTTACTTTATATATCACATTCTCTATCATCAGCACTGTCCTGTTGTGCTATTATATCACATTCATCATCATCATCATCATCAGCACTGTCCTGTTGCGCTATTATATCACATTCATCATCATCAGCACTGTCCTGTTGTGCTTTTATATCACATTCATCATCATCATCATCAGCACTGTCCTGTTGTGCTTTTATATCACATTCATCATCATTAGCACTGTCCTGTTGCGCTATTATATCACATTCATCATCATCATCATCAGCACTGTCCTGTTGTGCTTTTATATCACATTCATCATCATCAGCACTGTCCTGTTGCGCTATTATATCACATCTATATATCATATCTATTCCTCACTTCCGTTCTATCCTACACAATGCAATCTCTTCGATATCATGGATAGAATCCAGCCCAACATCTTTAGTTTCTCTCATTAACATTCACCTTTTGGAATCCCTTGGATTTATTCAATCCCTCTATTTCCCATTTCAGTGACAATCTGGTGATTCTCTGCTGGTTTCTCCTCAGGATGTCTCCAGTGTAGCGCCATCTTCTCTGTCTTACAACTGTTGACACCAAGGTTGCCCAGACATTTCTCTGATTTCCCCAACTCTCTTGAATTCATCTCATTTTTTGTTTATCAATTTTCTGCAGCCATTTGTTCATGTCACATTATATCACAATGAATTTAATTATTATTTAAAAGGTTCTTACAAATAATGTCAGTTAACCAGTCTTTGTATTTTCTTATACACTGTGAATGGATTCTGTTTTAATGTAGGTATTATGATTTTAAAATGAGATGCTACAGAAAAAAATTCTTAGAATACTATGGACCCAAAAAAAAATGAAACAAAAACTGACTTCCTGCATGATCTAAGCATTGCTCCCATGAAATTTTCATCATGGCATCACATTCTCAAAGAGATCGCTGTTGTCATATTTGTAATTTTTATGTTGCTGCATATGATTTTCTTGATTTTATTTTTCATCGGAAAGTGAACATATTACTGAACAGTTTGATGACTAATAAGAGTCATCAAAAAAACATAATCGACAGTGAAACAACAGCATGCCGCTTCAAAGTCAAGTTTAACTAAGACTCGACCAGCAGTTACACCGTCTACAGCAAGCACTAGTGTAGCAGTTGATGATACTGATAGTTCTAGTGAAAGTATTAATTCCGAGCCTGTAGATTTTTCCACACCATCACCCCCAAAAATTTCCATTCTAAAAGCAGCAGTCACAAACTAATACATTTTAGGTTCTAGGATGAGCTATAAACATAAGCAGATGCAAAAATAAAACTAAACATAACATGTTAATAACTCTTCTTCTTCCCCAGCTGTAACCCCAGCATAACCCCAGCTGTAACCCCAGCATAACCCCAGCTGGAAGGTCTGGTTGTTCAATCACTTCTAGACTTTGGTCTTGATCCTGAACTTGAGTTTAATATGCACATCTGTTTTACAGATCTGGCTTATTTGTTTGCAGACTGCTGGTTCCCTGCCTCTCACAACACCCCTAATTAGTCACCTTTATTGACATGCATGTTGGAGGCAAGGGGTCTATTTTATTTCCCCTCAAAAAGCTCAAAAAAGGATCACGGAACCCACATCTGAAATTCATAATTCAACGGTGTACATTTCTTACCCAGTTTTCTAGAAGACTCCATGCATAATTTGGAGGTCTCTGAGGAGAAGTGGTCAAGTCATTTGCCTCCTGCTCTGAAGGTCATGGGTTCATCTCATGACTGTGTTGTTCAGTTCGCAAGAGCAATTTTTACAGAAATCCCTGGGGGAATGTCACTGGAGCTACAGAGTGTGCTTTGTGCAACACTTTCAGCAGGCGGCTAGCCATTTTGCAAAGAGAGACTGAGCCATAAGGGATCAAACCCGGTGCAATGAAGTGTATCCTCTCAATATTAACTTTTACCTTTAATATACAAACATTAAATGACTACTGTTAGTGAAGTCATCAAATAAAGGCCCCGAAAAACAAACTGATAAAAACACATCACAATGGACTTGATGAAATATATTCAAACACTGGATTGTTTTGATTTTAACTTAAATGCCAAGCTGAATACATAAAGCACTCACAAATACAAATTTTCATAACTCAAGAAATGCAGTCACTTATTTTTACAATCTTCCAAATGCTCATAAGTAATTGTTTTTACTGACCAGTGTGTGTGTGTGTGTGGCCTAGGGAATGTGAATGTAGTTTCACAATTCTAACACACTAGTTATCGAGCTATGTGATTTGGTTGGAGACCGTTTTACACTGACTATGACAATGGTATAAGCAGTGCCCATTTAGCATGCAATGATAAACTGGAGGTGAAATTGGTTTGTAAAATCTCAAACAGCAAATAAATGCTGAGGCTAGTTAGTGAATTGGCCAGCGTCTAGTTGGAGTTGGTTTCAGACATTGCTGTGGTATACTAGCCTGAATGTGATAGTGCAGTTCAAGTGTGACCACTCTAGGAAGTTTGAAAACACTGAGACTGGTCCAGAAAAATGACAGCGGTTTATTTAATACTCGTAGAAAAATTAATAGACTACATAAAGACCAAATGGTCTGGCCATGGAATAAGTCTGGCAACAGGCAGGCTGCCACAGACAGCAATGTTATACAGATGCAGTGGTAACAGATCCAGAGGTAGACCACACAGAATATGGACCCCAGAAATTTTAGAGGCATTGAAAAGTACTATATATGAAGTGAACAGAAAGGCCTGTTTTCGAGATTTCTTCCTACCCTGACGCCGGGAAGCATTCAGGAGTACAGAAAAGAATAGAAAGAAGATGGTGATGTCCTGAACAAGATACGTGGTTAACCGATCATTATTAAAATGTTATTTTGTAAACTTAAAATTGTAATTTTATTTGATGTTTGCTTACACCAAGGATTTTTTCTTGTTGAATCCTAAAACCAAGTTAAAAAACCCTGGCCTTAGTGAAGCTAACTTTCCATCAGACAGAATACTTCTTAATACTATTTTTACAAAAGTGTCAACATGTGTGTGTATATATATTTATATATATATATTTATATATATATATTTATATTTATATATGCTGTACCCATAAAACCAGTCCATGAAAGCACATGCAGTTGCAATAATATAAGACACAGGAGGTCAAACTTATCGTATTTTTCAGTGTATAAGACGCCCCTATGTATAATACAACCCCTTTTTTTTTAAACCCAAAATTAAGAAATAAATATTGTAATCTAATTCTGCACATAAAACAACCCCCAATTTTAAACTTAAAACATCTGGGAAAACATATCATCTTACACATGGAGAAATATGGTATATCTACTGTTGACCCTCTGCTAAGGCACCAGATGTGGCTTCAGTATACAGCCTTCGTGATATGTGTTGGTTCACAGCGCCGCAGGATGACACTGTCCAGGTAGTTAAAGATTTCAAACTCAGAACAATGCTTCCCAAAGGATGCTCAAACTGGTTAGGCACACGTCCTTCACACTTGGACTCAAAGAATGCAAACAACGGGAACCATACTCGGGTGCGTCTGGCATCGGGAGCCATCAGAGCTCGGTTATTGGCAAGAGTGTGGTAATACATGAACAGTCGAGAGGACAGGTAGAAGGCCATGAAAACATCAATGGAGTAGTGCTCGTGGGCGGCCAGCAAGAAGAATATGCCGAAAAAGTTGAGCACCCACGAAACAATGTGAACATAGTAGTACTTCCGTGGTGTATCTGAGGAAACAAGCAACAAACAAACCATAACTGTAATAACCAGCTGTAGAGGGATGAAGTGTTAGGCTTTCACACATATTAGGTCACTGCATAATAAGGTTTGGTCGACGTCTCGGCAAGACATACTATAGAAATGATCCCTAAAAGTATGATCGACCAGCTTCCTCTCTCACATTCTTACATTTCCAGAAAATTCTTCAGTATCCATTTAATGAGACATGATTGTGAACTGGACACTGAAATGGTGCTAGAAATTTCTTTTCTTCTTCTTTTTCTTCTTCAGTTTTCAAAGCTCTTAGAGTTCGTTGCTGCAGATATCACCCACCTCCATTCATTACCTTGATTATCTTCACATTTCATATAGTGACTCCAAGTATTCCTAGGTCTGCATATACTTATCTCTCCACTCTCTTGTTGGTCTGCTTCATGGTCTACCCCCACTGAAATATTATATGTTTGTGTCTCTGTTGTCTGCCATATTCTCTAAATGCCCCAATCACGCGTCTTTCAGTCTTCATATTGCCAGTAGTTAAAGAAAATTTAACATATGAATTTTGTTGGTGCTGGTAAATAAGCATAATAATTACAACAGCAGCATAATCTCATGACTTTAGCCCACTGACTATCAGGATCGCACGTTATGTGATCCGCCAATGCTTATGCCTGGCTACCACGATCGCACCCCCTGCAATCATAACTTCGGATGCCTGCCACCAAACAGAATGGCAACTTTTGCAATAAATGTAAATAAAACCATGTCCGCTCATTTCTCTTTTGTTCTTTAAAGTTTGGTAGTGCTAAATGTAAATTTTCTATGAATTTTATTTAATAAGCTCCCTTGTCGACAGCAAATAAACAAATGTTTCGATAATGGCGGTTGATCATTAGGGCCGGCATGGTAGAAGAGTTTGAGGGATATTCCTGATGTTATGGGATAATGTCTGGATTTTTTTTAATGTGAAAGTGAAAATATTTCTGTGACTTTGAAAATTCTTACAAACTGCCCCCAAAAAAAAAAATTATGTTTTGCTTAGCAGTAGCGTGGCAATCAGAGGTAGGTTTGTTATTTTACGTTAAATCGGGTAAACTGTTTTATGTATGTGTGTTTGTTAGATGTGTCTATTAATGTTGATTGTGTACATTACATCTTTGTCGATTACAGTTTAGCAAAAATCATTTAAAATTGCAATCCTCGACGCCTACCTGGATGTGTTTTCCACTATGCGCATTTTGGGAAAAGATTGTGGCTTTTTTAGTTTGACAGACAAGGCTGATGTGGTTAAGGCCCTGTAAGAACATGTAACGAAGTCAGAAAAGAAACAAGATTATAATGGTCTAGAGAGAATCACGCACATGTGTGTAATTAGAGGGTCTGGCCGGCTCACTACACTCAGAGGAAAGGCAAGACTGACATATAACCAGATTACAACCGGTACCATTAGTACTGGAACTTTGTGCTGGCTGCTGAAGCTGAGGACGGAGCGGGCATTGGAATGCCCCGTCTACTGTGATGTCAATTCTTGGCTCAACTTAACTGACTTGACAGTTCAGTCATTCTGAATCAGCAAACAGCCAATGAATTTGTACAATTTTATTTCACAGTTAGGAGGAGCTTTCATCCGAGATTATTTTCACATACACACACATAAAACATGTGAAAAATATGTGGTATTTGGGGAAATGCAAGGGTTAACAAGCCTGGTGGGCTAACTACCTATCATTATGGAAACAGTCCAATCAATAGGAAAATTATTTTTGTTCCAGGTAAATTATACAACCTGGTTATCATAATTATATAAAAAGCACATTTAAAATATATTAAACTTAACTATTACTCCTACAATCTTTTGCAATTAACACATAATATATGTAATATTAAAAAACCAAAAGTAACTGACAAGCATAAATATCCAATACTGAAATGGAAAAATACAGAAACTGAAGATATACATATCCCAACTATAGCCCACAGATGGGTTAAAAAGGATCAACTTTACTCATTCAACACACAGCAATCCCTACTCACACAGATGTAACCATGTGACCATCAAATCAACTTTACTTATCCAACACACAGCAATCCCTACTCACACATATGTAACCATGTGACCATCAAATCAACTTTACTTATCCAACACACAGCAATCCCTACTCACACATATGTAACCATGTGACCATCAAATCAACTTTACTCATTCAACACACAGCAATCCCTACTCACACAGATGTAACCATGTGACCATCAAATCAACTTTACTTATCCAACACACAGCAATCCCTACTCACACAGATGTAACCATGTGACCATCAAATCAACTTTAATCCAACACAGCAATCCCTACTCACACAGATGTAACCATGTGACCATCAAATCAACTTTACTTATCCAACACACAGCAATCCCTACTCACACATATGTAACCATGTGACCATCAAATCAACTTGACTCATCCAACACACAGCAATCCCTACTCACACATATGTAACCATGTGACCATCAAATCAACTTGACTCATCCAACACACAGCAATCCCTACTCACACAGATGTAACCATGTGACCATCAAATCAACTTTACTCATCCAACACACAGCAATCCCTACTCACACATATGTAACCATGTGACCATCAAATCAACTTGACTCATCCAACACACAGCAATCCCTACTCACACAGATGTAACCATGTGACCATCAAATCAACTTTACTTGCAATCCCTACTCACACAGATGTCATGTGACCATCAAATCAACTTGACTCATCCAACACACAGCAATCCCTACTCACACAGATGTAACCATGTGACCATCAAATCAACTTGACTCATCCAACACACAGCAATCCCTACTCACACATATGTAACCATGTGACCATCAAATCAACTTGACTCATCCAACACAGCAATCCCTACTCACACATATGTAACCATGTGACCATCAAATCAACTGTACTCACATTCAGTAATGAAGAAATTGAGAAGAGTGATGATGGACGTGTGCCCACTGAACATGTAATCTCCACATGAGCGAACTCCCTGTAATGACATTCCCATTCCTTTCCAGATCTCAAAGGTGCGATAGAACCGGCTGTACCAATCAGCGTAACGCTGAAAATTGTACACATATATATTATACTATTTAACATATCACATTGTTTCATCTTCTCCTGGCTGTACCAATCAGCGTAACGCTGAAAATTGTACACACATATATTATACGATTTAACACCTCACATTGTTACATCTTCTTCCGGCTGTACCAATCAGCATAACGCTGAAAATTGTACACATATATATTATACGATTTAACATATCACATTGTTTCATCTTCTCCTGGCTGTACCAATCAGCGTAACGCTGAAAATTGTACACACATATATTATACGATTTAACACCTCACATTGTTACATCTTCTCCCGGCTGTACCAATCAGCGTAACGCTGAAAATTGTACACATATATATTATTTGATTTAACATATCACATTGTTACATCTTCTCACTCTGTGTACATCCTAGAAAACACAGTTAGCATGTTGTATTGTGGTTTACAGCTAGGTTAGGATATCTGTGCTGTCTTTTGGCCCAACACAATAAAACTCAGCAAGCTCTTAATTCTATTCTCTTTCCTCCCACACAGGGAACATCCTGATATAATCAAATAGGATGCTGGATTATGTTTATCAATGAAAAACACTAATGGATAACCATCAGAGCACTTTACAAAGTAAAAGTCTTTCAATGCCTAGAGTTATACAGCAGCATTCCACTGATTTCAAACCCAGCTGTTGACACATGTCATAACCGTAACTAACTCACAGAGCATGCTGAGAAAAATGGAGACAGCCATGT
Organism: Candidula unifasciata; assembly: GCA_905116865.2. Lineage (NCBI taxonomy): Eukaryota > Metazoa > Mollusca > Gastropoda > Stylommatophora > Geomitridae > Candidula > Candidula unifasciata. The sequence continues at coordinate 132,712 of CAJHNH020000961.1, read as the reverse complement.
GCCAAAGAGAGTGGCAAACAGCACTTCTGAAGTCCCCAGCAGTTAGCAACCTTTGGATATTTTCTACAGGTGATGCCGGTGTCTTGGAAAATGAACAGGCAGATAGACTGGCTGGTTTTGCACCACTTGGTGAATTTATGTATGACAAGCTAGAGGCTGTCAGGGCCCTCTGGGACTCAGTGGACACACAAAAAGATCATTGCGGCCTGAGGAGAATGGTGCTGTGAGGACTGACCAAGGGATCTGGCCGACGCTCAACACTCAAGGGAAGAGCAAGAAGGATGTCTGGTAGCCTTAGTTTCAGCTTCATAGAAAACGGGTTGCCCCATCTTTGCTCCGGGATGTACTATCAGAAGGATGTACTATCAGACTGTCATTGGCACTAACAGAATTGGAACTCTGCACTTGCTGCTGAAGATGAGGACACAGCGCTTATGGGAATATTCCATATTCTAAATTCAACATTATACATTCTGCCTATGGGCATAATGTGCTAGCTGCATATTTCTACAGCCTAATCAGCATTCAATAGGTGATACTTAATATCACTTCCATCACCTTTACTTCCCATAACATTTCCTGATACCAAATTTTATTCTTAGGCTAAGTAAACATGGAAGTTCAGGTCCATTTTCTAAAAAGCCATCCTGATGATGATTTGAACTTTTAACTATTGGTCCAACAAGTCACAGTGCTAGCTAGTTCAACTGTAAAACACCCGGTGTGGGATCCAGGGCCCACTTGTGAGTGCAAAACAGAACAGACCCACTGACCCCTAACAACAACAAAAAATAAAGTAAAGATCACTTGCCCACACCACATGTATTTCTTCTTCTTCTTCTTCACGTTCACCAGCTGTAAACTCTGGCGGAAGGTTCTGGTTGCTAGTCCACTACTGAACTGCAGTCCTGCTCCAGAACCTGAGTGTTGCGTGTGCATCAGTTTTACAGATCTCATTTTCTTGAATACAGACTGTTGGTTCCTTGCCTCTCCGGCAGATGCACTCCAACTTCAAAGGAAGCTCCCCAATTAGTCGACTCTTACGACATGCTTTTGGGCAGGCAGTGGGTCTATTCTTGTTTTCCCCACAATAGGGCCCCGGAACCCACACTGGGAACCACATGTATTTAAAACAATGCCTTTCAGTCTTACTCCAGACCCTGCCCTAAAGACGAAGACCAACGTGAATGCCTGAGTGATTACAAAATCTTAAATTAGCATATTCTCGGGCAGAAGACGACAACGGAAAACACCAAAGGCCACCCGACGCTCTGAAGCAGACTGCTGAAGACATTGCACCAAAGGGGACCAGCACTCGGGAGATTCCAGACTCTCTTACGCCACCCCACCCCCAAACCACATGAATGTTAACAATGCCTTCAGTATTATTTCAGACCCCGGGATCTCAACCCACCAGAAGTTCCAACATCAAGAAGCCACATCTCTCCATCTATCTGTTGCTTTCATTCTCCTGACTTAACTATCACACCTACTGGCACATTGAGCAAATTATCCCTCTCATTTGCAGTCTATCTTACTTCCACTACTTCTCCACACTCCGTGGAGAAAAAAAAACGGGCTGATCACAACAACAGATTGTGACGGCCCTGGTTGTCCTGAAAGGGAACATTTTTTGAGACATTGTGACCTGGTGTTTGTTTGGCTTTTCCCGGCGGCTTCACAGAACGGCAACCAAGCAGCAATAGGACACCAGCGCAGCGATCAGCACGAGGTAAACCAAGCATCAGCAACAATCAACTAAAACCCATAGATATCAGCACTAAGAGAACTGGACCACACCAGACCCAAAAAACACAAGCACCTCACTGCACCAAGGAAGCAAAGAACCGGAATATCAGATGTGACTACACACCACAAATAAAAGGAAACCAAATAAGACAGCCAAGGAAACTTCTTTCAAATAGCAGGCCTCCAGGCAGCTGAAAAATGATCAAGTTTGGAATTTTTGTTGGACAACTGGAATTGGAATTGGAAAGATCACTTTTTACGCCTTAGGCGCATCGGGCATATGGGAAGAGCACCCCATATTTTTACAGACCAATAAGCACTAGGTGGGTAATGTGGTCAGCATTACGCCCGCTGCCTTTATTTCCCCAGGACAGCCATTGTGGTACCCATTTTAGGCTGGGTCGACCTGCGATGCCCCGTACCATGATAAAGCCTCCTAACAAGCAAGGGTGGAGTGCATCTACCTAAGAGACAAGGAAACCAACAGTCTGCATCTTTGTAAGCCAGATTTACTTCCCGGATAATTTTGTGGGACAGGGACATGTCATGGCCTTATTTGTGTGTTTTCTTTGTCCCTTTATCAACAGGAGGTGCCCCTGGAGAACCTGTCCAGGGCAACTGTGTTTAGATTGGTCATCCGTCCTCAAGGGAAGACAAGAGGCAGATCTTAGGCATTTTCCCGCCATCTAAGGAGGCTTCCATAAGTGCAGATTTGACACACGATGCTCTGGTCCTTGGCTCACCCAAGGAATTGGCATGTCCTGCACATGACTGCTGAACCTCACATCCGTATGTTAGGCTTTCCATGGGCTGTGCACTGAGAGATCAGCTAGCAGCAGCACGCAGGTTAGGGACTTAAGTGACCACACAAATAGGTTCATTCTTCTATCACACATCAGATACCTTTAACACTGCTTTATCTGGACACTTGTCATAACACTGCTAATAAAGCATGCATCAGGCATGACTTCCTCTGTTCGGTCCTGACACTCTGGCAAGTGGGGCTAATGACAGCGGACATATGAACCTTTCTGCCAATTAGCAGAATTTTTTTTTTTTTTTTTTTGGTGTGACATTTGAAACGTTGCTGTTTTGCTATACATAGGACATGTGTCTGACGGACATTTGATACTTTTATCAGGTGGCTTTGACTTTCCACCAAAATGAAGAAAAGGCTTGGTAGAATGTTTAGGTTTGAAGTTATTTTTGCTAATGTAGTTTCCACATAAGGACGGTAGTCTACAGTTTCACTGCCTGAGCTACTGAGTTTAGTGTTTGGTTGCTGCACTGTGAGCTGTGTTTTTCTTGTTGAATGCCTTTCATTTGTGCAGCGGTTGTGTCATGGTATTCAATATGGCCGGTAGCTAGTTTACGTGTGAGCTGGAGAAATACCGTATGTAATAATTATACGTGTGTATAGTAACCAACTTATCAAGACCGACTACTTCCATCAATGACAAACTGCATTTCTGGTGACGACTGTTGGCGCCTCCAGCACCCAAAATACACATTCACTGTGTATTCACTGTATATTTATGTCTGGATTGTTCTGAGACTAGTTTGTCCACTGGGTTTTTTTTTTTAAATTTGTCATGAGGGACATTTCATTTGATCTGCACAGGAACGGAGCAAGTATGGGGAAACCCGATTGCAGTGATGTTGAAACCTCGACTAAGAATAAGACAGGTGGCGCACTGTGGCATATTTACATTTACCTCAGTGTGGTGGTGACAACATTGTTGATTGACAAGGATGTATGTGCTCGGATACCACCCACACATCTTGCTCGTCTAAGCTGTGAGCAAACCTCTAGGTCTAGGGCAGAGTCTCAGCAGCTCAGTGGTTCTTTCACTCGACGGACGTTTTAACCGAGTGTTGTCATTCTGTTGTGTGTTTGGCCAGCAGGCATTACTAATGTTCCAAATGAGTTTTGATATAGGTTATCACCCATGCCCTGGGGGTGGGCTGATGACAGCCAGTGGATTTCTGGGCGCTGCATCTGAGGGGGCTACCAACTCCGAGATCCCCTGCCAGCTCTCTTAATGCTCACACAAGACATTATTTATGGCGGCCTGACTAGGAAGTGTGGCCAGAGTCTTGCACAAGGTTTCCGTAAAACCAACCCAGAGCCGACTGGTGCCCAGGGTGACATACGGAGTATCTCCTTATACACACCAGAACTTTCCCTCATGCCTGTGACTAGAATCACCGTGCCACATGTAGATATTATTATATCGAGTATTTTACTGAAATTAAAACATGAGCAATATGTCATACTTACCTTTCCACTGCATTGTAAATGTTTTCCAGGCACTGATAGTGAGGTTATAAGCATAGTAACACAACGCAGAAGAAAAATAGTTCCCATCAGAGAGAACATGCGACGCATTAATACAAATCTGTTGACAGAAATAAAACAATTGAACTACCAATATGAACTCACATTACTACAGCTTAACTCCCTTTATCTAACCTCTTCTGTGTTGGATGCGAAGTTAGCATAAACTAGGACTGTTTAACTAAGTTTACACAGGGACCACCATTTTGAAAACAGGGATCACCAGTTACCTGTGCCCCAGCATAGAATGATTATTAAAACAAGAAGCTGGTTCTGATCCACTTGCCAGGCCTCTACGGACCACCAGTTGAATAGCCCTAGCATAAACACTTCACTGAAACATGCAGATTAAGAGGCTTCTAATCCCCCATCCTCCCCCTTCCCCTTCCTTTTCCAATAGCCTTAATGTCCAAACAAATTTATCTTCTTCTTTTTCCCAGCAGGTGTCTGCTGTTTGTGGTTTTACATGGCAATTTTATGTTCGGTTGTTTTTTTCCACTGCTTCTAAATGGTCAACCTCATAACCCTATCAAAATCAATGCAAAGCAGTCCGCTGGCAAATCACTTGTAGCTGAATCAAACTGGGTGTGTCACATTTATGAAACTGCATTCATAACCCTTAAGTCCCCGTGTGGGTTCCGGGGTCTTTTTGTGAGGGAAACAAGAATCGACCCACCGCCTCCACAAAAAGCATGTTGTAAATGTCGACTAATTGGGAACTTCCTTCAAAGTCAGAGTGGAGGTCAGAGTACATTTGCCTGAAAAGCAAGGAACCAACAGTCTGCATATAAAAAAAGTCAGATATGTAAAATGTATGTGCATGCAACACTCAGTTTCTGGAACAAGACAAAGTCCAGATGTGGACAAACAATCAGAACTTTCCACTGGAGTTTACAGGCGGTAAAATGAAGAAGAAGAAAACCCTTAACTTTCTGAGTCCCAGGGGGTTTAGCATCACAAGAACAAGGGGTAGTCATGAGAGACATAAAATTGGCACAACATGTGTTGATTGGGCTTCTAGGTAAGAACCTATGAATGTATAATGCATTCCTTGGGACGCAAAAAGAGTTAAGCCACAAAAGCTGACAACTACTATCTTACCTTACTACAAGATCTTATCTTTACCAGAGTAACTTACCTGTGTTTGTGAAAAAGCAAAACAGAAAACCACATAGCTGCCAACAGCAGACCAACAATTTCACAAGCTTCAAAAGCCCAGGGCACATACGGCATATTGTCCAGAAACAAATCCGGTAAAGGTGGATATTTATCCATCTCAGGCACTCTGTCATGCACCACCACCATCACAAATGCTGTCAGCATGAAGACAGCAAACACATAGACAAAACTCAGCACTGTCTTCCATATTTCTGGAGGTATATCTGCGGATGAGTCTGCATCCGAAGACGTCATATGGTGTACTTTATTGTGAAGAACTCCATCAACATCATCAAACGGGCCATTTTCCTCTTTCAGGGATGCCCTGTGCCGAACTATACTTGAGGTAGTATATATTCTTCTATCCTTGCCTTTGCCTTCTAAATACACACCTGCTGAATGTTCTATCGCAGAATAAGACTGGAGTTGCTGAATATGTTGCGATAAGCGTTTGATATCACCTAGGACCTTGAGCTGAAGTGGTGGATGCCTCAAATCTGTCTCTGTCAGACTTAAGAGGACTTTGCCATCAATCTTGTGTACTGATGAGAACAGTTCTGTGTACTTATCAAACCCAATTTCCTTTAGCCAGGCTCCAACATCTGCACAAGTCCAGCACTCGACGCCTTTAGACTGTTTCTCCATTTCCAATCTGAAAGGATTATTTTTAAGCTTAAATTCAATCAAGAAATAATGAGATTTTAAATATTCTTATACAATTAAATGTGTCTATTAGAAAGTAAGTGACATGTATTAATAATTATAGGTAAATAAAAGTGAATATTTTAGGTTAAATAAATCTTCTGTGTTTGCCCTCAACTCCTTCTGTCCCAAACGCACGACGTGTGATAAGAGGAGCTTCTGAGCTGAAATGTTTTTAATATGATTCTCAAAATACCACAGGCAAAGAAGAGAAGAAATACTGACATTTTAAAAGATCTGATCATATCAAATGCCACGGCAAATTGGAAAAAAAAATAATTGCAGAAGGCATGGTAACAGGATGGAGGAGCAAGAGCCAACCAACAAGAAGATGGGCACAAGATATAAATGACTACTTGAATATGAAAGTACACAGGATTTCTAGGATTTTCTTAGCATTTTAACTTTAGGCATCACAGCTTAGCCTATATAATTCCTTTGTGGCTGTATATTGTGTAAAGTATATTTACTCTTTAAAAAATAGCATTTGAAGGATTTTGTTCATTTGTGGATTTTTGCCATATGGCTATGTTGGAATTGTTTGTTAACACAGTTTAATTTTTGTGGCTTACTTGTGTTCCATATGCTGCTATATTTTGAATGACCAAGACTCACAATTTCTTCTGCTGCTCTTGTGTGAGTTTTAATTTTAACAGTTCATCCATGGTGTTTTGAAAGGTGCTATTTTTTTGTTGCTAAAATACTGATTGACCCTTTTCCCTTTCATTCATATAGCTACCACAGCATTAATAAATTTATGAGATCTTTACGGGACAAAAGACTCATCAATGTTTCTTCTGTCCTGATCATAACACCCTTTATTGATAATATACAACTGTGTCAAATAGAGATGACGCTTTCTTCCAGATTATCCCACTGAATCTGTTTACAGGAGTGAATGGACCACACCAGGGTCGTGTTCAGGTCTGTGAAAGGTCAGGGCATTTATGGTAGTTTTTTGTTTGCACTTGAAACTAGCGCTAGAAACCGCTTGGACAAAATGAACTGAAACCTTTTCGCAAACGATTACCCCTTCTGGTGAATTCAAAGAGAAAGAAACAGGTTATACAATCACAGACGTGTAGCACAGTGATAGCATTAATAGAATAAGTGACTGCATAGTGAAAGATCTTTGCGTGTATTTAACTGGTACAAGGTATTGTGTTGTGCCACCATAAGTAAATAGTGTCCAGTTACTTCTGACCAGGTAAATCGTTTCTTCTGTGAGAGAATGTCTAACCTTGGCACTCTGACCCTGCACGAGGCTGTGACAGTTTGGTTGGTCAGTGTGTCGATAGGTAAGAGCGTATCTTGTGCCAGTGTGGTTTGTGCACCAGGAGATTGCCTGTGGAACGTACTGGGGAGCGAGGCGATTGTAAAGCTCGTTCGGCCAGAGGGTCCAGGCAATAGGTAACACAGCCAACTTATATTGATAACTTATACAGATTGTCGTGTGTGCTCTGTGTGCGTTGTGTGTTAAAAGCTTGGCTAGCCACGGAAAGGTCACCCATAGGGACAGATAAATGGGAGCATTGTCCTTGGGAATTGAACGAGTAGGCCGTGTTAATTGTGAACCCAATGTGCTTGTAACATATATTAGTTTGTATGTTTAGCTGAAAAGTTTTGCCGTTCAAATTGTAGGGCTGGCGTGATTGTTCATGTTGCTATCGAGTAAGTTCGATGGCTTTGCTCCTCTTAATTATTTTTGCCTACTCTTAATTATTGATAGCGACATTCATCTGCTTTAAAGTGATTTTGTTCTGTATCCATGTTCATCTTCAATCAATGGAGCATAACTAAATAAAACTATATGTGTTGTATGGCCTATATATGTTTTATAACAGTATGTGATTTATATGTTTATGTTACATGTATATATTTGGTTTTGAATTGATAATTTTTGTATTCCTTTGCACTAGTCATAGGGTGCATTTTTCTTATTTATTTTACACTATTGTGTTGGGTAATAATTTAATTTTTCCTATTTAACTGATCTTGCTATTGTGTTGGATTTTGAAGAGTAATTTAAACTGTTATTTTATTTGTAACTTTCATGTTTATTTTAAAAAAAATTTTAGGATTTTTTATGCATATTTTGCTTATTTATATTTGATTTGTTATTGTTTTGTTTAAATAAATATAGTGTAATGATTTTTTAGTGACCATAGGGTGCAAGGCTTCATGACAGGAATTTCAAACTGAGAAGATAAATTTGCGAAGAATATTTATCAAGCAAATGTGCGTTTTGCATAAAATGCATGTGACCCGTGTAAGTTTCTAGGCACTGAGAAGATAGGTGCACTTTGCTTGGCAGGAGCTTTGCTGGGGGGGGGGGGGGGGGGGGGGGGGGGGGGGGGGGGGGGGGGGGGGGGGGGGGGGGGGGGACATGTTTAACCAGCATCCCCAAAAGGGGGAGCTTTAGGTTATAACTGTGATTAGGTTATGTGCGCCACATAAAACGGCTTATCACTGAACGCCACCAGGAGCCCTGAAAAGTACTCCTACAGTGTTGATGTGATCAAAGGAGATAGACCTAGATACTGTCCCGACCAGCAGCGAAGTCGTCTACCGGCGAACCAATGGGCGACCCGGTCACCAATGACCAGTAACTCTGGATGCGATTCAGAAGACATGGCAGGGGTTTGAATACTGTCTAGACATCACCAGAGCTACAAATGACGCCCTTCTCTTAGTGTACTAAAGTAAGGCTAAAACTTTACACTCATCTAAACATTTTGAGATTCCACATGAGCCCATTCACTAAATACTTCTTTTATAATAACAATTTAAGATGCCAGCAAATCATTCTCAATGACCTTCGTATTTTACCGACCAACTGGCACTCAACTGATGATAAGGTCAATATTGCATTAACTCATGCTCCGTGCAGAATGGCAAGCATCGCTTCAGAAGTTTCGGATAGTTAGCTTCCTTTGGATATTTTCTCCATGTCATGTGTGTTGGGAAATGAGCAAGCAGACAGACTGGCTGACACTTTACCATTTGGTGGTGAACTGATGTATGACAAATTAGACGCTGTGAGGGCCCTTTGGGAGCGAGTGAACAGTGAGGAATCATGGATGGATCATCATGGTCTGAAAAGAATGGTGCTGCAAGGAGTTACCAGGGAATTTGGCTGACCCTCAACACTCAAGGAAAAGGCGAGACATATACAATCAGACAGTTAATGGTACCATCGGAACTAAACTCTTCGCCTGCTGCTGAAGATGGGAATGGAGTACTTATATGAGTGCCTCGAGTGCTGTGATGTTAATTCTTAATTCAACATTCAATGCATCAACTTCCTGTTTTCCAGGAATATTTCCTGGCGCCCATTTTAGTCTGTCCCCCTGTGAGCCAAGGTAAACTGTTAAAATCCAGCTCAATGGGTACTGGAAACCATGACTACACAGCAGGCAGTTGTGTCAGTCACTGTTCAACCACGCTCCAGAAACATGTAGTTGCAAATGTAACCCTGTTGCCCACAGTAGACTAAATTTAGTCACTTCCGGTTGTAATACAGTCCCGTAAATGCTGATACACTCCCATGCCTGTAGGGACTTGTTCTTGAAAAGCTATGCATTTACAGGGAGCCGCTGTGATGCAATGGCCAGAAAACTCGCCTGTGGAAATGAATGCAGCGGGTTCAAATCCATTATAGCCAGACATTTTTTAGACGACCTCAGCTCTCAGGTCGACCCAGCCTTTTTGGGTATCAGGTGAAGTCCTGGAAAGTAAAGGAGGCTGGCATGAAGTTGACATCATTACCCACCGAGTGCTGATTGCTCTATAAGAAAATAAGTCTATCACTTATGCCTGAAGGTGTGGAAAAGGGCCCTTTACGTTACTTGACCAATCTATTCCAGCACAGTTCATAAACAGAACAATGCATTTGAGAAGCTAATTTGTATCCCACAGTTTGCCTTGCCAGATTTTTCTCTCTTGCAGGTAAAGTCTAGACAATCTTGCAAGACAGTCAAAGTTTGCTGAAAATTATGGCCAGCTCATTCCTGCCTACACCATCATGCATGGCCAGCTGATTCCTGCCTACACTATCATGGATGGCCAGCTGATTCCTGCCTACACTATCATGGATGGCCAGCTCATTCCTGCCTACACTATCATGGATGGCCAGCTCATTCCTGCCTACACCATCATGCATGGCCAGCTCATTCCTGCCTACACTATCATGGATGGCCAGCTGATTCCTGCCTACACTATCATGGATGGCCAGCTCATTTCTGCCTACACTATCATGGATGGCCAGCTCATTCCTGCCTACACCATCATGCATGGCCAGCTCATTCCTGCCTACACTATCATGGATGGCCAGCTCATTTCTGCCTACACTATCATGCATGGCCAGCTCATTCCTGCCTACACTATCATGCATGGCCAGCTCATTTCTGCCTACACTATCATGCATTGGTCTCTTACATTTGGTACCTTTTTATCCCCGGGACAATACAGTTAGCAAACATACTAAAAATGATGTTTGAGACATGTATGCAGAATGGGAGAAAATCTGCCACCATGGCAGGCATGGGATGCTAAGAACCAGAGAACCACACCTCTAGGACAACCCAATGTTTGCTGGGAAGACAACATCTGACAGTCTCTGACTGACAGAGGACTAAAATAAAACAAAGCCAGGAAATAAAACTGTTGACAGAGAAGTCTGGCGATCTCTCTGGCAAATCGTTTACACCCCAAGGTAGAAGAGGAGCGACTAAGTAAGATTAAAGACTGATGTGGTTATGTTATTAAAGAAAGTTTACAGAACGCTAGCAATCCTATTAGGAGAGCAGTGAGAATGGCTAGCCGACTTCTGTCATACTATGACTCATAGTGTGGGCCCAGTCATCTTCTGCTGAATGCTTTGAAACAAACAAACAAATGACAGGAAATTTGTTTATAAACTGATCTGTGCTACAAGGTGGAGCCAGCCTAAATGACGGGTACAGGAAAACGGCCTGTAAAAAATGGAGGTAGCTGTAATATTAACGACATCAGCCATCGAATGGCCACTAAAAACAAAGCTGACACCATAGAGTCAAATACCCAACAGACTCAAGTCTCAAGTCCCTGGGAAAGCCGAAAAGGTCACTTTTTGACTTTTGTACCTATTTACTATTTTTTTTAACAGAAACAACTGAAAATTACAATCATTTACTTATTGACACTCTACTACCTTTTCTACAATCCAATGTGTCATTATTCCCAAATGACACTTCATTCAAAAAAACACATTAACTTTTAAAGTAAAATAAATTTCATTTATTTTTAAGTTTTAAGTTTTTTAAGTTTTTAGATTTCGGTCATTTCGTTGTGTGTTACTTTTTTTTTTTAACATCCCGCGGCCTACTCAGATTATTACTAAGAATTGATTTCAGAAACTGTTAATATTTACTAACCTGTCCCAGTTCTAGCAGATTAGTTAGAAAGTCAAAGAATATGCTATTGATCCATACTTTTAACTTTCCTGTGAGATCGCTTCTACTCGTCATCTGCGACCTCAACTCAAACTGTTGTTATTTCGGTATTCGGTTTATTTCGTATAACAGAATGCTAGGTGCCATGTTTTGTATTTGCCATCAGCTGGTGCAAGTATACGAAAATAACCGAACATGCGCATTACACACGTGTTGTTATTGTGCACTGCTCATAAATACAGTCCCGTGGGACTACTAGCCGATTGGTTCGCCGTTAGATGAGTTCGTCGCCGGTCGGGACAGTATTTTGGTCTGTCTTCTTTGATCGTATCAACACTGCAGGAGTTCTTTTTTTTTTCTTGAAAAGTCTGCAGGTCTAGATAAAACAATGAAATGATGATCAATCTGTGCTCAGCTGATAAAATTAGCTGCTGGAAATTTTCAGTATCAGCTGGAGAGAAGCCACTCCGTACACACAAAAAAAGGAAAAAATTAAGACCTAGGCTTCAGACTATCGACCAATTAGTCTCAGAAGCTGTGTAGGAAAAACATTGGTGAGAATTATCAAGACTGAAATGGGACATGGAATCTTAGTATCAGAGCAAGTTGGGTTGGGAGAAGGTTACTTCATAGACGATGAACACACCACAGTGGTAAATCTAAGAATGCAGCGAGCAGCAGATATCCTAAAAAAGAGGGCAGAAAAGTGGCATGTTGCTATCAACACAGACCAAACATCCACAACTCTTTTCTCTTTTTCACTAAGATCAAGCTGTTGGCATTCACCTAGGAACATCCTTGCTAAAGGACGAAAGCTGCCCCACTTATCTTGGAGTGACATTGGACGAAAGGTTCACATGGAGAAAACATATAGGTAAAGTATGAGGGGAGGCCGGGAGACGACTAGGGCTACTTGGAAAACTGGCAAGTACAAGATGGGGAGAAAAATGAAAAAACCTTAAAGAAAGTTGGAGAAAAGACTCAGAAGACATTATCAAGCAGATCTACCCACGAGAACAACACTGCTGAAACCAACATTACGCCCTGTACCTTGGAAGCAAGTTAGCGACACAGTTCAATCAACAGACTCACAGCTGGAGACCAGTCCAATGACCTTTAAAAATGATTAGCTGCTCATAGTAAGATCCAGGAAAACTATCCCGAACAGTCGTGGATACATGCTTACACAGATGGATTAGCAACCTGTGCGTTTTAAAATTTGGATGCTGGCGTCTTTATCACATACCAAGACAACCACGGCCAGAGAAAGCATACACCCACTGATAAGTTCTGTTCCAACTACATAGCAGACATCCTAGTACTAGAGCATGCAATTCTGACTGCCACCAAGTGGTCATCTTCACAGATGATATCGGTGTTTCAAACCCTCAAAAGTGATAAACTTCCTCACCTAAGATCTAAACTTGGTAAGGTGGCTCCCCAAAAATGTCAAGTACTGCAGTGGCGCCATCTGACTGTGGTATACCAGGAAACGAAACCGTGGATAAACTTGCTAAGAAAGGGGCAGAATGTGAACAGGAAAACAATGCAGCAACAAACTTTCAGAAAAAAATGGGCCGCCCAGTCTATCTATCTGAAGTGAACAGAATCTAGTCAGAAATGACGACCGCTTACTTGACTGGCATGGGCAGGTCCTTGGTCTACGCCTCAGGACAGGACATAACAAACTTGACAAGCATATGCACAAGCTTTGTCTAAGTACAGTGGAACCTCGCTTAACGACCATAATTCGTTCCAGAATCATACTCGTTAAGCGAAACACTTGTTATGCGAAACAATTTTTCTCATATAAATTAATGTAAAATACAATAATGCGTTCCGAGTCGAAAAAAATACTCACAAGATGCTATGTATAAGTTATACTGTAACATTTATTCAAAGAAAATTATATACATATTTAAGGAGAGTGAATCATCTACATCTTTTCTTTAAACGCGGAACGAACCCACATGGAATGCGGATGCGATTTGCAACACAAAAAAAAGTCGAAATAATTATGATACATAGCTAATTATTTTTTTTTTTTTTTACTAGAAAGATGTCCAGAGACATTTGTTTTTGTCAACACTTCAAAAATTTGGCGAAAATGCGACACAGCATTATCAATAAATTTACAGCGCGCATAGCCACTTCCTTATTAGGGTGATGCTTCTCAATGTGAGACACAACAGTTTCCCATGCTTTCAGCATTTTTCTTATTTCGCCAGAAGATTGTTGCTTTTCTGTTACCTTCTCCTCCTCCTCTGACAAACTTTCCTCCAAAACGTCTTGCTGTGAAACACAATGCAACCCCATAAGCTCTTCGATGGTCAGCTCTTGGCTGTGCTCTTCCATAAGCTCTTCGATATCACTGTTATTCGCCTACAATCCCATGATAGTGGCCAAAGACACAATCTCGTTGACTACAGGTTCCACGGGTACTGTCTCGAAACCCTCAAAGTCACAAATCGACAAAGCTCTTCGGCCAAAGCTTCTTCCAAGAAGAAGTTAGAGTTCTCTTGGTAACCCCTTCCCCGCCTTGTCGATCATCTTGAGGCAGGCAACGATGTGGAAGTGATTTTTTCCAAAACTCTTTGAGAGTGAGGTTTGAGAGTACTTTAGTGTAGAGCTTTTTAAAGTTAGAAATAACTTGCTGGTCCATTGGCTGGAGTAACGGAGTGGTGTTGGGAGGCAGAAACTGGATCTTGATGAACTTAAATTCATCAGGAAGGTCATCTTGTAGGCCTGGAGGATTCATATACATATATCACAATATAACACAAGTTCGAGAAAATGTGTGATCACAAGCGACAATGCTACTGGAACGAGTGCTAAACACAGACTGATGTAACATGTGCAAAATCCGGGACTTCCCCTCTCCTCGCCACTCGTTATGCGAAACGTCGCTCATTAAGCGAGTCATTCTTTTACAATTTGTTTTGCTGGTTATGCGAATTACTCGTTATGAGAGGTGCTCGTTAAGCGAGGTTCTACTGTAGTTCACTATTGTTCCCGCATGTGCTGTATATGCAGACTAAAGAACATGTCCTGCAAGAATCTCCACTACACACAGCTCATTAAAAAAGGACTACTGGTCCACTGAGGCAACACTGTACTCAAAGTTGTATGGGACTAAAAGTGAACTCCTAAAAACATTTAAGTTTATCACAAGAACTTGTATGTCGGGGTAAATCAGAATAAATCAGAAAGCAAACACAAGAAGAAGAAACAGATATACCAGGGTCGGCACAACGAAAACATGTAGGAGCTTAATTTGACTAATTATTGTTTAAGTGATAATAATAATAATGTTTTGAATGGCAAATTATTAGAATAAAATATTTGAAGTAATATATGCATAAACACAATCTTCGAAAGAGAAATGCCATACATCGCTGCTTAGCCCTTATTCAAATGTAAGAATGAAGCAGATCTTTTCTAAAGTAGGTCATGAGTGAGGGGAGGGGGTGTTTCGCCCCCCCCCCCCCACAATCTAAAATGGGGAGATGCCTCAAGATGTCAAGCCCTGTGGGTGGGGCACACTGAAAAAAAAAAAAAAAACTAGCGATAAGAGTTGACAAGAAGATGCAAACTTTCAAAAGTATGAATGAATCAAAAACTTCTTCTTCGCCGGTTGTAAACTCCAGTAGAGAGTTTTGTCTGCTCATCCATCTCCAGACTTCAGTTGTTTTTCAGAATCTAAGTGTTCGTGCACATCCGTTTGACAGATCTGGCTTATTTGTATGCAGACTGCTGATTCCTTTCCTCTCAGATGCACTTTGTCTCCGAAGGAAGCCCCCAATTAGTCGATTTATACGTCATGCTTTGGAGGAGGAGGGGGGGGGGTGTGTGACAGTGGGTCTATTCTAGTTTTCCCACAATGGGGCCATGGAGCCCACAGTGGGAGAATCAAGAACTGCCATCTTAGCATATTCATATACATGCTCCGCCCCCTTTCTCAGTAGCCAACCAAGAATCGACAGTACCATCTGCAACCTGATTATAAGTCCACCTATGTTTCTCCCTCACTGTTGAATATCTCCCAGAACCTCTACTACACCCCGCCCCATTTTTTTAAAATATGGTTCTTTATTAATAACCTACCCCCAGATGACGTCTCAGGACAGTCTTACGTTTTAGATGATGGTAAGATTCTGGTTCCCAGATTTATGATGCTTTTAACGACCCCAAAATATCTAGAATTTGCCCTAACTCCAACCCACCTACGTTAACGAGAGTGCAGCCTAAGTCCCACGACTGCATGCATTCTAGGTCTCACGACTGCGTGCAGCCTATCTACCACCCCCTGAAATATAAGACTGTTTCCCTGTTTGCGGTCGGATATTAATAAAGCACCACAAATAATATTACAGATTCCCTATCTATTCCATTGCAATGTCCAGTAGATCCCACTTGGTGATGAATTGATGCATGACAAGCTTGATGTTGTAAGGGTCTTGAGCTAGTGAACAGTGCGGAAGTACAAATAAAAAATGCAGCGAGGATATGATACCACAACATCCAGCTTAAGAATGGAGGTGGAGGCGGTCACTGCAGCTTTCCGCTGGCTAGAGAACACGACACACACACACACACACACACACACACACACACATTGTTATTGTAACTGATTCAGAAAGCATGCTGAGGAAGATCAGAACAGGTATGCTTCGTGCAGAGTGGCATGCTTCGCTGCGGAGGACACGAGTGAGGAGTATTGTCTGGATTTGTTCACCGGGTCAAGCCGGTGTGTTGGGAAATGAACAGACGGACAGACTGGCTGGCTCTGCACAACTTGGTGGAATACTGCTACATGAGAGGGCAGACATGGTTAGTGCCTTGTGGGAGAGCGTGTACAATGCGGAGGAACAGATGGATCACCACAGTCTGGTGAGATTGATGCAGTTGGGGGTGACGAGAGGTTCTGGCAGAAGCTCAAGGCTCAGAGGAAAGGCAAGACGGACGTTTAATCAGAAAGCTACTGGCACCATTAGTATCGGAGCTCTTCGCTGGCTCCTGAAGATGGTAACGGAGCGCTTATGGGAATGCCCCGAGTGCTGTGATGTCGGTTCTTGAATCAAATCAAATCAAACGCTGCGAGGAGTGTCCGGTGGATCTGGCCTACGCTCATCACTCAAGGAAACGGCGAAAAGTATATACGATCAGTTACTGACACCATCGGAACTGGAACTCTGCGTCTGCTGCTGAATATGGGTACGGGGCGCTTATAGGAATGTCCAGAATTCGATGCTGAATTCAACATTCAATTCCCTCCTTCGGTGTTTATTGCAGTTCGTCGATTAGCTTTCTGTGGCAATTTGTACCAGGGAAATTTTCGTCAGATGGCCAGGTAATTTTATCTATTCATCATGACCTATGAGCTGGATTCTCTTCACATCACTCCGAACACATCCACAGGTGCTCGGATGACGCCTTCAACATATGCATCACCGTCCGACTTGTCTCTCTATATAGTGGTCCCGTGGTTAATAGTGCCAGTCTATGCTGGTTGACAAGATCTCGTGCGCGTCTTGTCCAAGCCTCTATAATTTCTTTATTTTAGATTTGCCTTTTTTTTTTTTTTTCACGGAATTATTCTATGCGAATTTGTTAATACGAACCATCACAAATCGTTTAAGTACTTAGGTACCCTCATAACATCAGATGCAAGATGTATTCATCATCATCATCATCAGTTCTCGTTATGCCTAGTGGCACATGAGGCTTCAGAGAGGACTTTCCATGCTTTCCTGTCCTGTGCAATCTTCAGTGCAGTTTTCCATGTCAAAGATGCCGCACTCAGGTCACTTTCCATCGTTCGACTCCATGTTGTTTTTGGGCGCCCCAGTTTTCTCTTTCCCTCTGGTGTCCATGTGAGAACTGTTTTGGCAGGTATATCAGAAGTCATTCTCATGACGTGGCCAAGCCATTTCCATCTTCTCTTGGTAATCATACTGTCTAAAGTTTCTTGGTTTGTGGCTTGAAGTAGTTTTGTGTTTGAGATTGTGTCTGGCCAGAAAATTTTGATAATTCTACGTAGACATGTGTGCTGGAAGGTGGACAGCTCGTGTGCATCCTTTTTGGTCATTTTCCAGCATTCCGCTCCATAAAAAATAACTGGCAAAATGATGCTCTTGTAGAGTCGGAGTTTCGTTCCTCTGCAGTAATTGTTGGATTTCCAGATTTGCCTCATCCTTCCAAAAGCAGCTCTAGCTTTGTTCAGACGTGACTGTGTGTCTTCCTCTGTCCCTCCCAGTAGGGACACCACACTGCCAAGAAATGTGAAATGTTCTACATTTTCAAGTGATTGGTTACTTATGGTCACTGGTTGTTGGTTTGGCATGTTTGTCATGATCTTAGTTCTCTTTGTATTTATTCTCAGTCCCACCATTTCTACTGTGCAGTTTAGTCTGTTACTTTTCTCTTGTATGTGTTCATGTTTATGTGATAGGAGTGCTATATCATCTGCAAAATCAAGGTCCTCAAGCATGGTGAAAGGAGTCCATCGTATGCCTCTCAATGTCCTGTCTACTGTGTTCTTTAGTATCCAATCAATCACAAGGTTGAAGAGGAGAGATGACATAACACATCCCTGTCTTACACCCGTCTTTACTGGGAAAGATGTATTGTAATTTTTTATACTGCAGGAAAAGTCTTTATAGAAGAGAGCAATTATGTTGACTATTTTTCCTGGAATTCCATAATGTCGTAAAATTTTCTACAGACCGTCCCTATGGACGCTGTCAAAAGCTTTCTTAAAGTCCACAAAATTAATATATATACTTCTCTGCCATTCGTTGCATTGTTCTAAAATGTTACATATGGCGAAGATGTGCTCAGTTGTTCCTCTGCCCTTTCTGGATCCTGCTTGTTCCACTCGTAGGCATTTATCTACTCCTTTTTCAAGCCGCATTATGATGATTTTACAAAATATTTTGCTTGGTACTGAGAGTAAAGTAATTTCCCTCCAATTATTGCAGTCTGTTAAAAAGTCTCCTTTTTTGGGGATTTTGACTATTGTTTCTTCAGTCCAGTCATCAGGCAACACTTCTTTTTTCCAAATATCCTTGAACAATGGTTCTAAAATGCTAGCAGTTGTTGGGATCTACTTTGAGAAGTTCTGCTGGCAGTTCGTCTTTGCCTGGTGCTTTGTTGTTTTATAAAGTGTGGATAGCTTCAAGGATTTCTTGTTTGCTTGGTGGTTCAGTAATAATGTCAATGTCCTGAGAGGCTGGTTGAATATCTGGGGGATTTCAGGATCAGGTCTGTTCAAGAGGTCGGAGACGTGTTTAGTCCACTGCATGTCTTGTTTTTGTTCTGTGGTGAGCAGTCTGCCTTGGTTATCTCTGATGGGTATGCTGTGATAATTGTTTCTGTTTCCGCAAATTTGCTGGGTAATTTTGTGTAGGGTTTGTAGATCATGTGCTTTAGCAGCATTTTCTGCAGTTTCTGCAAGATTTTCCATAAATCTTCTCTTCAGCTCTGGCACTTTTCTTGGTCATTTTATTTAGTTCGCTATATTCTAACATTAGTTTGTCTTTCTGACGTTCTGATTTAGTGTGATTTATGAGGCTCTTTATTCTTTTTCGCTTGGCAATATAGTCCATGGTTTGACTACTTATACATTCTTTGTGGTGTTGTTTCCTGGTTCCTAATATGTTATTGCTAGTTGACTTTAATGTTTCTTTGATCTGGTTCCATCTGTCTTGAATGCTGATTGTAGTTGGAGTTTCTGGGTCACTTGATAGGGTTTGAAATCTATTCTTGAGTTCTACTATAAAGTTAGTGGCAATGTCTTTTTCTCTTACAAATTTAACATCTGTCTGTGTCTTAACTTGCGTGTAAACTTTTTTTGAGTTTAAGTCGTAGTAATGCGACTACAAGGTGATGATCGCTCCTCACATCCGCTCCCCTTTTGACACGCACATCGAGTAGGGACCCACGCCATTTTCTGTTTACCATGAAATGGTCGATCTGGTTTACATCTCTTCTGTTTGGGGATATCCATGTAAGCTTGTGTATATTCTTGTGAGGAAATAGTGTTCCTCCTATAACAAGTCTATTCGCCGTGCAGTAGTCGCCCAGTCTTTCCCCGTTGTCATTTTTGTACCACATCCTTGATTTCCCATTGATAGTTCTCTATTCAAGTTGTTACCAACTTTTGCATTGAGATCTCCCATAATGCATAGAATATCATGGGCTGGAACTTTATCTACTACCTCTTGCAGTCTCCTATAGAATGTTTCTTTATCTTCATCTTCATTAGTCGGTGCGTGGCATTGGATGACTGTAAGTTTGGCATGTTTGCCATTGAATCGTGCTGTCATTATTCTTTCATTGATTGGATGCCACTCGATGAGATGTTTGTGTATACCTTTCTTTAAAATAAGTGCCACGCCTGCAGAATGTAGGTTATCATCTCTTCAAGAGTATATTATGGTTTCTCCTGTACCTCTTGTGGATTGTCCAAACCCTGTCCACCTGCTTTCACTAATTCCAAGAATATGCAGTTTATAGTTCTGCATTTCTTTAATTACTTGGGCGGTTTTGACCGTTTCAAACATGGTTCTTACGATGTATTAAGGACGTTAAATGTAGAATAGCTCAAGCAAAGGTGGTATTTTACAAAATGAAGAATTTTTTGTGCCATCTTTCTTTGTCAGTTTCGTGAGAAAGAGAATTCCTAAAAGCTATTTAAATCCAATATTGATTTACGGATGCGAATCATTGACAGTCAGTAAATTAGTGAAAAATTGTTTGGAAGCTGCGGAGATGTGGCTTTATAGACGAATGATGAGAATACCCTGGACAGATAAAAAGAGCAATGAAGACGTCTTGAAAGAAACTGACTCACGCAGAGCACTTATTGACCACGTCAGAGACAATTTACATTCTTTGGCCAAGTGATGAGAAGGAACAAAACGGGATTGCATTGTGACGGTAGGAAAGTTGGAGGGGAGGAGAGGCAGAAGGAGACGCAGAGAACAGATGCTGAACAGTCTGACACCATGGCATGGAAGACCATCTGTGTCAGAGTTGATTGAAAGTGTACGAGACAGAAGAGTTTGGGTAGGCATGACTACCAACGCCAAACGGGCTGGACTTTAAGAACACAAATCGCCGTAACATTCCCGAAAACGAAAGTGAAAAAGGCACATCCCCTGTCAACAATATCAATATTCGCTTAGCTTATTTTCTTTACATAACGTTATTCATAAATTAAAATAATTTAAATTCAGACTTTACTATCTGTTTATTTAAATATTTACAATTTTATATGTCTGTGAAATCTCGCTAGCTCCCACGAGCCCAGGGCGCCGACATGTTACGTCTGTGACCTTGTACAGGGATAGGTTCTTGTCACGCCGCGTCAGAAGCAGCTAGCTATTTGTCCGCTTACATGTAAGTTGTCGTCGTCCTTCTGGCTCTTCTCATCACTCAAACGTGTACGATAATTTTTATTATTACTCTTTATTTATTTTAGAATGTGCTTTGCAAAAGATAATTCTGATTATTCATTAGGTTAGCAAGGGATTTGTGTTTGGAATGCCGGTTTTGTGAGGACGGAACAAGAGAGTGGTTTGATGAGAGAGAGAGTGATAGTGATACTGCTTGCTAGCCTAGTTCGCCATCTGTGGCTACATAAGACAAGGTGGCGATATGGACAGCATTTATAGAATATTCATACAGATTATATGTTTATAATGATGTATAAGGCTGGTATTTTGTAAAGTCAATTCTGCAGATTTAGACTTTGACTTGTATTTTACAAAATGCAAATTTACATACATTGAATGGACTAGAGTGTACCCGGGCGAGGTTTTGAAGGGTGAAGAAGCCATGACCCGAGACAAGTATCGGATGATGAAAGTCAAAGTCAGGTTAACACTGTGTAGCACTCCCGACTGTTCCCTATTTGTCATCAATATTATATTTGTATTGTATGTATGGGTGCTTTAGTTGATTATTATAGTATTTTAGTTTGACATTGAGATATCATTGTAATTGTCATAGTGATTGGTCTTGCTGCCTCACCTTTCTACTTTCTCTTACTATTTTTTTTTGTCCCAGCAATGCATTATTATTTGTGTTCCCTCTTGAATTCACTTATTTCTGTGATACACAAACAGAAGTAAACTAATTTTTAATCTATAAGACAATTTGATGATATTTTTGGCACTCTGAATTCTGGTCCCAAATTATTCACTGCGAAAAACATCCCTTTGAGAGCCTTAAGAGGTTATGTAGTAAAACGATTTAGGCCATCATCTGTTTCCACTTCTGCCGTTATTGCTTGATGGATAGCCATGTTTAGACATAAAGCTAAGCGCCGTGGGGAGGAATAGTTTATGATCCATTGTTTAAGCAGCGTGGGGAGTAGTAGTTTTTGATCCATTGAGGCCACATGTTTGAGGAAAAAAAATACATCCACTGCCACATAAAAGCATGTTGTAGAAAACGACTAATTAGGACTTTACTGAAATCGGATATGTTGGGGCGAAAGGCGCAGATATCTCAGCCTAGCTGTAAACCACAACACAACGTGCCAACCACCTGAATAGTTTGAGACCGGTATTTGGAAGTGTGTCGATACTTTTTTAAGTAATTGCATTATACATTTTACAAGTAATTTTAGTAATCCTGTAGTCTTTTTCGGCTATCCTTCGAATAACGGTCCCAAACGGCCGCAGTCATGTGTCAGTTGCTGACTTCCGGGACTATACCGTCACAGCCGAATTGCTTTTCTTTTATTAAACTTCTTGCAAGGAGAAGCTGCGAAATCGACACTTCTGCTTTGTTGCCCGTAAATGTCACATTCCGACTTGCCTCTCTATAGTGGTCTAATTACAAGACACAGAGTTCATGCTGTTTTGGTACCTGCCCAAGTGTTCATGAGGTCATGCAGCATTTAACCACAGAAGTATCAGACAGTGGACACTGAAAAGTTCTTTATACAAAGCAAGCAGAAGGGCCTTTTCCAAAGATCGCTTCCTGTCCTGACGCCGCGAGGCATTCCAGGAGTAGAGAAAAGCAGCATTTGAGGGATTTATTTTGAGCCCCATAACTTATTTAAAGCCAGGTTAATGTCAAATTATCCCTTTGTCTCAATGAGGTCACGGGGTCACAGCATGAGTCACCAGATACATTTTTTCTGGCCCCTGGGGATATATTCCGTTTAATGCTTTACTTGTTCTTTTTTCCTTTATACATCCTTTAATATATTTAAAGAGAAAATGTAATTACGTTTTTAATGAACTTAGCAGTGCCATATGTAAAATTTAGAATTTTTTAATGTAATTTCAGTACAACCTGAATTTTTTTTTAAAGTGTTACTGGGGTAAAAGACCTAAGGTTTTGATTTTGAAAAGAGGTGGGAGCCCAAAGACAACTTATCACAGACACCAGAAGGAGACAGTCATCATTTTTCGGCCATGTTATGAGAAGAGGGAATAGAACATGTGTGACCACTGGAAAGATCTGTGGAAGAAGGAATAGAGGAAAATGAGAGAAGATTCTTGACAGTCTTGTTGCATGGCCTGGAGATGTGTCGGCACACGAACTGATACATGCTGCAGGAGATCGTGGATTATGAAGAGGCATGATCGCCCACGCCATTCTGCAAGGCACCTGATGATGATGGGGTAAAATGGTGATATCAGGAAGTATTGAATAAAAATACTTACACAATCAGCTTGGTATCTTTAGTAGTAGAACTCAACTAAGAAAACAGTCTGTATTTATTTCATTAGGTGGTTTCTTTTCTGGCCTGCAGTGTTTTTTTTTTCTTTTTGCCATTATCATCCCAGTAGTTGTCTTATACTTACAGAACTGTCCTTCTCCGTGTTGTTGCTTCCAAGCCCTACTTTTTGGGAAGAGTGAGCGGCGGAAGTGCACAATTGACACGTGACTAAGGCGCTGTTAGGGTATATTTTCCACCTCCATAATTTAGGACCATTTTTCGGAGAATAGCCCAAAAACATTTTCCTCAATTTTGTCAGTCTTCTCTTTTTCAGTATTATGGATATCTTTCATTCAATATTTTTGTGAATTGTCCTTTCAAAGGTTGAGGCTGTCTTTAAACATGATCATTTAAAAAACACTTTATTTCCCTGCTAACATTTAATTAGTAACCAGAACTTTCCGTCGTTGCTTGCAGCCGGTGAAGAAAGAAGTGCCCACAAATAATTTTTTTTAAAAAAAGCAAATCTTTGCTGCAGTTTTCTTTAGAAATAGAAATAACAGGAAAGGTGGTGAAACAGTAGTTCAAGACATTGGCTAAGAGCAGAGGTAATAATGAGGGCAGGTAAAGAGGTAAAACCATAATGAGGGCAGGTAAAGAGGTGATACCATAATGAGGGCAGGTAAAGAGGTGATACCATAATGAGGGCAGGTAAAGAGGTGATACCATAATGAGGGCAGGTAAAGAGGTGATACCATAATGAGGGCAGGTAAAGAGGTAAAACCATAATGAGGGCAGGTAAAGAGGTGATACCATAATGAGGGATAAGGAAAATGAGTGAGCAGTAATATTAGAAAGTATATAACATCCCAGTTGTGAGACGGATATGGTTAAAATGAACTACTTTTTGAATAATTAATATAAAGCAAGCAATTTGTATTTGTTTGGTTAGTTGTTTTGATTGCTTGCCAACGTGTGCTTTTCTATTTTATTTCAGATTAATTAACAATGGCCCCTCCATCATATTCTGACTTAGGAAAAGCCGCAAGAGATGTTTTCAGCAAAGGCTATAGTAAGTATTTTATAGTGATGTATATTGTCACATATATTGTCTCAATCACACATTTTTGCATTGTGCTGTAATTCTGTAAAGTGATTGCCCAAGGGTCAGACACAGATTGTCTGATTAGCTCTGCTTCTCGGCATAAGGAAAGCTGGAACACTAACCTGATCCAAGACCTGTGATTGTGTGAGTTGGTTATCAGCTGACTAGATAATGATGACATTCATGAAAGAATATTGGTACCTACGAATTCCTTGTGTGGGTTCTGGGACCCCATTGTGGGAAAAATCAGGTTACACCCACAGTCAGAGTGTATCTACCCCAGTGGCAAGGAACAAACCAGCTGCATACAAATAAGTCAGTAAAACGTGTGTGCATGCAAAACTCGCCCCCTGGCATAAAGCTATAAAGTTCAAATGGGCAAACAACCAGGACTTTCTGTCGTTGTTTACAGCAGCTGAACAAAGAACTGCCCACAAATAATTAGGTTGCTTTAACGGTTAAAAGGTCATCATGTCGGGATCATGAAATTGTATTACTTATAAATTATTTGGGATATATACAACTGATGTTTCCTTGCTTTCCATTGTGTTGTGTTATGATTTTACTCCAGTAACATTGACATTTATTGATGGGTTGTGATGAGAGCATTCTGTTTTGTAAAATCATAATTTTGAAATAAGCTTATGGTTAAATATCTTCTTCACTGGCTGTTACGTACAGCATAAAATCCTTGCTGTAACTCCACTTCTGGACTTTGGTCCTATTCCAGAACTTGCATGTTACCTGCACATCTGTTTGACAGATCTGGCTTTTTTGTTTACAGACGGTTGATTCTTCATCTCTCAGGCAGATGCACTCTGGATTTAGGGGGGGGGGGGGGGGGGCTGAGTGATATGGCGTCTGCCTCGAGTGCTGGAGGTCCTAGGTTCAGGCCCATGGTGAAGGCTGGAATTTGTTCTTGTGAACTTCTAATAATTTCCCCTGGTCTCTGGGTAGTAAGATCGGATGCCCATGTGTATTGTTGCGCACTTTAAAAAAAAATCCCTTGGCAGTTGGATTTTGAAAAGAGTAGCCTAACAGTGCTGCCCTTGCAAAATTTGGAGTTACAGATCTACCCAGAGTATTTCAGGATTCACACCGGTGCTATGGGGTTTGTGTACTGCACAGATTATTTATATTTAGACTCAGGCTTGAGTTAAAAGTAGAGCAGAGCACTTATGGGATACTACCCTTGTTCCTTGTTGTTGATCCTTTGTATAAACCATCAATCCCTAATTATCCACCTCCTAAGACTTGTTTGTTGGAGGAGGGGCAATGGGTCTATTCTTTCCCCCCAAATTAGGGCCCCTAGACCCACACAGGGAGATAATTTAAAGCTAGTTGCAAAACCTCTACAAGACTGTTGTGGTTTTTTTATCAGGCAGTTTTACGTTTAGTAGTAGTTCATCGTTGCTTTCTGGGCGGTCAGTGCTGCACACTGCCGTCAAAGTCAAGGCAGGTTGCATGCAGCTGGAATCAAACCTGACGTTTTGAAATCAGATACGTGCACAACACCTTAGCCACAAAATAAGATTGTTAGACTGGGTAAAACTCTCATAAAATTCATGTGTGTGCATGCATATTTATACATATGTACAGAATAAAATTTTTTTTCTCAGACTGGGGTTTCTTCAAGTTTGATGCCAAGACAAAAACACAGAACAATGTAGAATTCAAAGCAGCCATCAGCTCCAACAGGGACAGTGGCAAAGTTGCCGGAAATTTAGAAACCAAATACAAATGGTCTGAGTATGGTAAGTGTTTTTGATGCATGCACAACTGTATGTTGTTTAAGAAGGATGCTAAGCAAATTGGATTCTCCTAAATTTGTGTCTCGGTTGCCCTGTGGGGGTACTCACCTGTATGTGAGGAAAGAAAGAGAACACCACACAGAAAGGCTACGTCGTGTCCCCTAAAACTCTCCCGGGAGTTAACCAGGCCAGTAAATGCTCTCTGAAGTCTGAGGTGGCAGTCAAAAGGCAAAAATATCACGGCTTTGCTGTAAACAGTCACCGCACTCGGGCGAACGAAAAGTAGTGGTGGTACAAAAATTCCTAGACATAGAAGTAATAAAAGATTACACACTTGATAATATAATAGTTACTACGGTCTGAATGCATGTATGCTATTGGCATTCTGTGGGTTGTCATTGGCACAGGAATGGAGCAACTATGGGGTGACCTTTTTTGCAGTGAAGCTGGAGCTGTGATTATCTGATTACCACTCTTAGAAATGAACCTGATACTTTGGAATGACACCTCATGGTTTCCCAGATGCTGTCTTGCTCAAGCTTGTTTCATTGTGGCATCTGTATTTTTGCTATATGCAAGATCTTACATGCTGGACTGAGAAATAGCCTGCCAAAAGCAGTCACCATATAGAGTTGTTTCTGATTTAAACACATCGGAGAACAACCTTACTAGTCATTCTATTCTAGTTGAGTTTATCTTTGTATAATAGCTGTAATTATGCCATTGAAATATGAGAATTTAGATAATTTGTGGTTTAATGGTGTAGAATTTTAAAAAAAAACGAAACACCTGATACAAATGTTACAAATTTTACTTTAGATCTTTAAGCAAGTGGTTGCCTTGTTGGCCCTAATTCAGTTAGATTTTATTTGTATGCTCATTTCATTGGAAAGTTTTCTACGTTTGTTGATTGAGATAATATCAAGAAATGGTATTTGCATTAGTCTGGTATTGTGTGTTTGTTTATTGAGATAATATCAAGAAATGGTATTTGCATTAGTCTGGTAATGTGTGTTTGTTGATTGAGATAATATCAAGAAATGGTATTTGCATTAGTCTGGTAATGAGTGAAATGTATTTGTTTATGTGTGTTTGTTGATTGAGATAATATCAAGAAATGGTATTTGCATTAGTCTGGTAATGTGTGTTTGTTGATTGAGATAATATCAAGAAATGGTATTTGCATTAGTCTGGTAATGTGTGTTTGTTGATTGAGATAATATCAAGAAATGGTATTTGCATTAGTCTGGTAATGTGTGTTTGTTGATTGAGATAATATCAAGAAATGGTATTTGCATTAGTCTGGTAATGTGTGTTTGTTTATTGAGATAATATCAAGAAATGGTATTTGCATTAGTCTGGTAATGTGTGTTTGTTGATTGAGATAATATCAAGAAATTGTATTTGCATTAGTCTGGTAATGTGTGTTTGTTGATTGAGATATCAAGAAATATTTCATTAGTCTGGTAATGTGTGTTTGTTGATTGAGATAAATTGGTATTTGCATTAGTTAGATAATATCAAGAAATGGTATTTGCATAGTCTGGTAATGTGTGTTTGTTGATTGAGATAATATCAAGAAATGGTATTTGCATTAGTCTGGTAATGTGTGTTTGTTGATTGAGATAATATCAAGAAATGGTATTTGCATTAGTCTGGTAATGTGTGTTTGTTGATTGAGATAATATCAAGAAATGGTATTTGCATTAGTCTGGTAATGTGTGTTTGTTGATTGAGATAATATCAAGAAATGATATTTGCATTAGTCTGGTAATGTGTTTGTTGATTGAGATAATATCAAGAAATGTATTTGCATTAGTCTGGTAATGTGTTTGTTGATTGAGATAATATCAAGAAATGGTATTTGCATTAGTCTGGTAATGTGTGTTTGTTGATTGAGATAATATCAAGAAATTGTATTTGCATTAGTCTGGTAATGTGTGTTTGTTGATTGAGATAATATCAAGAAATGTATTTGCATTAGTCTGGTAATGTGTGTTTGTTGACAGGTTTGACATTTACTGAAAAGTGGAACACAGAAAATGTACTCAACACAGAAATTAAAATTGAAGATCAGATCGCTGAAGGATTGGAGCTTGCATTTGATACATCATTCGCTCCACAGACGGGGTTTGTTGCTTCTACAGTTTTTACCTGTTTTTTTTTTTTTTTAAATTCTGCACTTTTCTCTCTCCCAGGAAGACATTTGTGGCTGAATGTGAATGTCCTGGGAAAAAGTATCTGCCCCCTTTTGGCAAAATATCCAATTTGAACAAGTTCCAGATTAGTCTCCAGTTGTGACATAACTTTTAGAAGGCAGCGGATCTACTCTATTTCCCCCCCCCCCCCCCCCCCCCCCCCCCCCACTTACAAAATGCAGCCCACAATGTGTTGTAGTCCTCTAGTCACTGTGTGCCTTGCTAGTATGTGTTCAGAGTGTTCATACCTCTCCTTAGATGAGTCTTTGGTAGCGATTCAGCTGTGTTCAGATTTTCCTTTACCACAAGTCGTTCACTATCCTATAATGATCTACTTATGGGGTCATGGTAGTGCAGTGGCTAGTTATTTGTTGCTAGGGTAAAGGTCGTGTCTTCAAATCTGCATCAAGAAGTATTATCGAAAGCACTTATGGAAATGTCCCGAGTGCTGTGATATTGGTTCTTGACTCAAACTGTGCATCTAGGCACATAATTTGAATTGACATGGTTGTCAAACTGTAGTCGGCCTAAAATTGGCACATGATGTCTGGAAAGTGATGGTGTTTGGGGATATGGTCTTGACAGAAGCACCCATCAAGTGCTGATTGATTTATACAAACAAAAAAATTGGTTCTAGCACCATATGCCAATTGTTTAAAGAGGATCCCTTTTTTTTCCCTGTGAATGTTCTGCTCTCACAAACTGTTCAGTCATTTTTAAATTATTCTTGCTCTTCAAGGTATTCAAAACATGCATCTGAGAAACCGATTTTCAGTTCTGATAAGGAATTTATTTCTCTGCATGGCGTTACATTTTGTTGGGAAGTCTGTTTTGGTCATCGTCCCTCTGAAAGCTTGTCATTTAAATCTTGTTACTGTCATTGTTAATAATCCAACCTACCTTAAGTTTTAGCGCTATCACCATCATCATCGTGTTGCAGGTCCTTTACAAAACCACTTGCCTACTCATAAATAACGCCAGCAGATCAGTTCCCCGTGTCTCATTCATTTTTTCAGCTCAGGTGTCTGTCCTGTATCCACCTTTATGTGATTGTAGGCCTTTACTCTTCTTTCTATCAAAGCCACTAACTTTTTTTTATGTGTAAATATAGCCTACATGTATATTTCATATAACCGTCAAATAATGAAATTATAAAACAGTTCTATAAACTATACTTCTATAGTATCAATTTTTGTGGCAAATGGCACCTCAGAATTGCTCCATTCTTATGCCAGAGGAGGCCACATAAAATGCCCATCACTGTCCCATGTGTAAAGTTGAACAGACAGCAGTCCTGGTAAAGCTGACAGCTTGCACACCCATTAAATCATAAGCAGCCATGAGAGGTGCTAATGTCAACAGTCCACCACTGTATTCCATATGTATGGGAGCAGCAGTAACCAGCTGTTGCAAATGCTTTACTTGGTAATGCATGCATGTTCTGCAGCGACCAGCCACCATTTTCTGAATTTGCAGTCCACAACTCAATGAAGGATACAGGTAAAAGCATTCTACGGGAGACTTACTGTATAGCACCATGCTTGCAGTAGCCGGGTGATAGAACCGTACGTAATCTAGTACTGTATGCTTGCATATGCATTAGAAGTGCATCGAGCCTGGTTTAAACCCCCCAAAAAATTCACAAACCTTGTAAGTAAAAATGTCTTTGCTTACAGTCATCACATCTAGTCACTGAATGAAAGTGAGTCTCCTGAGAACCGCGTTGTCCAACTGAAACTGCCAGTTTGCCTAGCACACCTAACGTCCAACAGTTTTATCTAACACATTTGAGCAGTAGCACTTGTCAAATGGGCTTTTTCTGGCCAGTATTTATCTCAGGTGACCACACGTGTTAGTTGTTCTACTGGCAAGACAAAAATGTGATATATTTTTTTATTGGACCTATGTCAGGGGTTTTGTGCATTTGTTTTTTGGTAATAATGTAGATTTATGTAAGTGCAGATAAAAGCTGTCTTGCCGCAGTGTTTGTTTGTGATATTGTGAAGCTGCTTGGTTCAGCTTTCTGTTTGGTTTATCTGTTCCTGATATTCCCAACAGGAAGAAGAGTGGAAAGATCAAGAGTGCCTACAAAATTGATTATGTCCACCTCAACGCTGATGTTGACTTTGACTTTGCTGGACCAACTATCCACGGAGCAGCGGTATTGGGGTAAGGTGTTAACACATATTAATCGTATCGTATAAAATCAAACAAAAATTCCAAGCTTAGTCCTTTTTTAGCCGCCTGATGGCCTGCTTTATCAAGGACGGTTCCTTTGCTATCTTATTTATTTATCTTCCTTTGTGGCGAGCAATTACACCTGAATTTGTTCATTTGTTGCCTAAGTTCTGGTTCTGTTGGGTCCTGGTTCCTGTTTAGTTGGCTATCCGCTAGCTGTTGCACTGTTCATCTGTGTTAGTACCAAGTCAGTCCTCAGTCACACCGCCGCGAAACAAACAGTCCCGCAGACTGAGCGACCTAAAACAAGGCCCCCCAACAGGACGACTGTCACAATCTTGTGTGCAGCCGTTAAATATGTATAAGAGGTAACAAAGGTTTGCAAAAAAATTAGAACGTCCGAAGGTGCCAAGATATTTTATAGTTAGGTCGGAAGATGGAGAGAGACAGATAGCTTGCTAGGTTGAGGAAGAGGTCCTTGGTGAGTTGAGTCCTGCGCACTGCCTGCTCTGCCTTATCATATGTGGGGAGGGGCGGGGGAAGTTATCAGAGAAGCGTAGTAGCCTGGAATTCCACAGGTGCTGGTCCCCTTATTGTGCAATGCCCTTTTAGCTGGTTTGCCTCAGAGCGTCGGGTGGCCTTCGGTGGGTTCCGTCGGTTTCTAGCTGAAAATAGGTTGATTAGCATTGAAACATATGAGGGAGGGGTGGGGGGGAGTTTACAAAATGAAATGCATAACAGACTGAAATCCACGAGTGCTGGTCCCCTTCTTGTGCTATGCCCTTTTAGCTGGTTTGCGTCGGGTGGCCTTTGGTGGGTTCTGTCGTTTTAATCTTTCTGAAAATACACTGACAGAAATTTGTTATTTGGATTGTTTTAGACCGAGTAATTCGCCTGTGGTAGAGATGGAGTGGAGATAGTACAGGCAGAGTAGCGGAATGCTTTTGAGAGGACATACAGTGAGGTCGGAAGAGTGAGTGAGAGGTAAAGTTGCCTCTGTTGAGGGTGCTGGTACTCACTGGATCTGGTCAGTCACATCATGACGAGGGGTGGCTCTCAGACTCTCAGATCGCTTTCCCGATTGTGCATATGAACTGCTTCACAAGTCGCTGGACCTTGTCACAGCTTACGCTGAGGCAGTTTTCAATTTTCATAGGTTTGTTTGTGGCTCTGAAGTGCAGCACGAGCTCTTGTCTTTCTACTTCGTGGTGTTTATAGGTTAGTAAGAAGTGCTCCATGGAGTTAGGGGCCCGGCATTTCCTCGCACACAGGAGTGCGGAATCGGTCTGCATATTTAGATGCTGCTAATTTATTTATCTAGGGAACTTATGTTTACAAAAAGAGAACTGTGGTTTTGGTAATCAGTTCCACGTTTAGAGTGGTGGAATCTAGTCCCTGTCTGCAGTTGCTGCCATGTTGCTCCTTAGGGCAGATCTGTTCATTCGGCGGGCCGAATCCAGTCTGCAGAGGCCTAGCAGGTTGCCAGCAGATCATTGTCAGTTGTATTGTATTTATGGTCTTTATACGCTAGGGCTTGGGCTTCTGTCCCATTTCATAGCTGTATTATATTAATATACATTCTCATTACTTTGTAATACAGTACACTGCCATTTAATGATCTGAACTAGTAGTGTTGATGCTTCTTCTTGCCAAAATAATACACATTATTAGACATTTATATGATGGTTCAGAATGTGCAGTGTGCACTGAAAATGGTCTAAGTGACTGGCTTTTTGGTGGAAAATAGAGTAAAACAAGGCTGTATCCTATCTCCGTTATTGTTTGGAGTAGCCATTGATTGGGTAATGAAAAAATATTGCAAAGGCAATACTAGCAATGATTAGGTAGAGAATAGACATAAACATCTGAATTTCACAGATGGTTTTGTTCTGTTAAGTAAAAGTAACAAAGACATGCACAGAAAAACAGATGATTGATTGTGAGAAAACAAGTATATTACAGATACAAACAGATCATGTATTGTCATGCTAGAACAAACCTAGATGAATTTTTTTGAAAGTGAGATCAGAAAAACGTGTGGACAAATACCTGTATTGATTGTAATAAGACAAAGAAGATGATTATATTGGACACTCTCTGATTTGAAATAAGCCAGGAATTACAAAACAAGTACTAACATTAGAAACAAACGGTCTGAGAAAAAAGTTATCCCAATAAAACATTTGAACATTACACGAAGCTTAAATGGCTGGCTGAACACGTCATAAATCGAGGGAGTTGCATGCAATAGAGCGGAGTAGAGAAATAGAATGAGAGCTCTCTGTGACATCTTAACGGCACACGGATGATGATGGTGGTGATTGATAGATTCTCTGACATTTCTTTGGCTTTTAATAATAAATAATGTGACTTTATGTGTAATATTTTGACTGTTTCTGTTCCTGTGCAGGTACGAAGGTTGGCTTGCTGGCTACCAGTTGTCTTTTGATACCTCAAAGTCCAAACTGACCAGCAACAACTTCAGCTTTGGTTACAACGCTGGCGACTTCTCATTCACAACTCACGTGTAAGTGTGTCAGTTTTTGTTCAAATGTCAACAGCGGACTTCACCATTGTCAGTGCTTAGGAAGTAAAAACTAAGTAGATTGTGCCTTTAGCCTCAAATATAGTTTTGTAGTTTTTTTTTTTTTTTTATGTTTAGCATACCCATACTAGTTATTTTTCATGTTGGTGTGTGGTGTATTCTGTTACCTGTTTGTCTTCATGTGGTAACACTAATTAGGCTGCAGTGTGCTCTTCTTCAGCCCAGGATATACGGTTTCAGCAAATCCCTAATTTAAGTTTATTCCTTCACTCACAAATTAGGGCCCCAAAGGAAGGCAGCTATAAAATACATAATCTCTGGCTGGGTCCTGGGGTCCCAAAGGAAGGCAGCTATAAAATACATAATCTCTGGCTGGGTCCTGGGGTCCCATTGTGGGAGAGACAAAAGAACAGACCCATTGCTGCTCTAACAATCATGTCGTTGAAGTCTACCAATGATTGCTGCTCTAACAATCATGTCGTTGAAGTCTACTAATTATTGATGTTTCCTTCAAAATCAGAGTACACCTGCCTGCCTGAGACACGGGTAACTAACAGTCTGCGTACAAATAAGACAGACCTGTAAATATAGATGTGCCAGCAAAACTCATGTTCTGGAACAAGACTAAAGCCCAGAAGTGAATGAACAACTAGAACTTTCTGTTTACAGCCACTGAACACGAAGAAAAAATACATACACATTTCAGCATGAAAACTTCACCAGTTGCCTGAATAGCTTTAGTGACCTAATGGTACAGTTAGTCCCTTAGCAGAGGCAGGTGTGAAGACTGAATCTCACATTGAGGGCCATGACAGATTTGTGTAGGTCATTTCCCTTTGTCTAAGTAACTGTTATGGTGATCAAAGTAACTGTCATGGTGATCAAAGTAACTGTCATGGTGATCAAAGTAACTGTCATGGTGATCAAAGTAACTGTCATGGTGATGAAAGTAACTGTCATGGGGATCAAAGTAACTGTCATGGTGATCAAAGTAACTGTCATGGGGATCAAAGTAACTGTCATGGGGATCAAAGTAACTGTCATGGGGATCAAAGTAACTGTCATGGTGATCAAAGTAACTGTCATGGTGATAAGAGTAACTGTCATGGTGATAAGAGTAATTATCATGGTGATAACTGCGGTGAACTATGATTTTCCTGTTTGACTTTTGATATATATTCTTTAAATTTCAGAAATAATTCATGGATAGATGATAAGTAGGCGTTAATGTTTTTTTAGTGTTCAAGAGTTGCTTTTTGAATGTTAATTATAATTTTTATTTTTTAAGTTTAAGTCGAAAAGTGATTTATGGGTTCTCTGCGTATTTACACAACTTTTTAGTGTGTGATCTTCTCCAGTGCCTTATTTTAGCACATCATTTTAACCTTTTTTTTTTTTTTTTTAAGGACAGGATACTATTTGATGCAGTTTTTTTTTTTTTTTTTTATAATGTTGCGGCAGCAGATGGCTAGATGCTTGACAAATAAATCGTTATAAGTTACTCAAAACAGAATCTCTGTAGCAGTTTATGGTTGGACAGTGGGAGGACGTCTCCCCTCCCAGTTATATACTTCAGAAAGTATATATTGTGAACTATTTTGAGAGGTAATGATTGTAAACACCATAACTATAAAGAACCTTTTTCTTCCTCACACCACCGGAGCCTTTTACATATGATGCTAGACACATTGGTATAGATCAGTTGGTACTTGCTGGTGATAGAACTTTTATTTTCCTGGATTCCCTACTTGGGTTCTGGGGGAAGGAAGAAATCGGCACATTGCCCACCAAACAAACGTGTCTTAGGAGGGGACTGATTAGGGGCATTTCCTTCAGAGTTTGAGTGCATCCTCCTGAAAGGCAAGGATCCAAGTGTCTAAATACAAATATTGCCAAATCTGTAAAACATTGAGAACTGTAACCAAGTGTCTGAATACCTTCCAGTCTGGATAAGTAGAAGTCGCAGGGACCAGCAGCAGTAGCTGTGTAAATGCAACAGATGCTGAGATGACATCATCTGGGCACCCAGTCTGCATCCTGTAAATTTATTTTTATTTATGTGTGCCAAAACATTTGGCTGTGTCTGATACAGGTACAGAATTGTATTTAGCCAAAGCAGGTTCAAGCACATCTTCTCTCCATGAATTAGTTGTTGCTTTATTAACAGATTTGTTTCTCTCCACACTCAGCCATGTATATTATGTACAATAATGTTTTTTGAAACGATCGAACCAGCCAGCACTACATTTCCAGTCTGCTTTTGCCCTAATTAATAGCCCATTCATGGGTACATTTGCCGATCTAAGCTCAGTGAACCATTTTAAAAGGGCAGCATGGACAAAATCGCATGTCGCTGTTCTAGCTCGCTGTCTGTCACTGTTGATTTTACACTCGAAAAACAATGTTCTGTAGTGTCCTTATGTTTGAAAATGCCAGAAAGCGTCAAACTTGGGAATACCATATACCCTAACTATATCCACTTTTCTTCTTCTCACTATATTGTTTCTTCCAACAGTTCAATCTCTTTTTAAAGTTGAATTAGTCGGCTTTCGAGCACCATTGTTAAACTGTATGTAGCAAGATTTCACATTATTTCCCAAGCTGATTACAAAATTTTTTGGATAAAATGTTTCTTTAATAGTGGCAATGAACAGTTCAACTTAAACAGGGACGTGTATATAATCAGAATTGTTTAGATTTGCTGCGCTGTGTTGATCTTGTGTGGGGACATATTTAGTGCACTTGTTTGTTTAGTGTGTTCCTAAGTTGACACTGAAGTTGTTTCCTGATATTTGCCTTTGTGTGTACTTTTATTTTTTGTTTATCATCTGCTTGTAGATTTGTGGGCTTTTGTTATTGATTATTGATTTCTGTGTGCCAGAATGAAAGTATGTGCACAAACACATTCATTCCTAGACTTTTTTATATAGTATTGTTTTTCTGTTGTTGTGTTAGATTTCATGAGTTAAAGGTTTTACTTTACTCATTTCCCTTCAGTACGATTTTTTCATTTTTTCTCTTTCTCTCCCTTTCTCTCTCGCTCTCTTTCTCTCTCTCTCTCTCTCTCTCTCTCTCTCTCTCTCTCTCTTTTCTCTTTCTCTCTCTCTCTCTCTCTCTCTCCACCTCCCTCCCTCGTTCGTTCTATAAAAACTTCTGTACTACAGAGCATATAACTGTTTATGAAATTTCAAATGTATCATTGTAACATGTGTAAATAGTTCAGCTATTTCTGTGCGTATGCTGTTTAGCATTTATCACAGCTTAGTTTTTGATTTGTATCAAACAGTTCAATATAATGGTAGTGTTTCTTAGAAAGAAATGACATGTAATGCTAACGGAGCTTATTATCACCACCTTACAGTTGCTGAGGGAGACATCCTGTACGAGTAAGTTTCTCAGTGTAGATTACGGGACCCCATTATTATACAGGATAGGGCCACAACACCTAACAAGCATGTTGTAACTGCCAGCTAACCAGGAAGGT
This sequence comes from Candidula unifasciata, assembly GCA_905116865.2. NCBI lineage: Eukaryota > Metazoa > Mollusca > Gastropoda > Stylommatophora > Geomitridae > Candidula > Candidula unifasciata. The sequence continues at coordinate 96,392 of CAJHNH020000961.1, read as the reverse complement.
GTTTCAATCGAAGTCGAAGCATCTGCCTGTGAGGCGAGGAACCAATAGTCTGCATACAAAAAGCTTTATCTGTAAAATGGATGTGCATGCAAAACTCGGACGAGCAAACAGAGTTTACAGCCAGTGAATGTTAAGTAGAAGAAAACAAATTATGAAATGACACGGTCAGTTTTGAATCATTCACTTTTCTGAGGTGTATTATTATTGTTAGTGTTACAGATAATTTGTTGCTGCGATTAACCGGTGTAACATTTATATAAATTTCTGTTGACAGCAATGACGGACAAGAGTTTGTAGGCTCCATCCACCAGAAGGTGAGCGACAACCTGGAGGCTGCTGTCAATCTGGCATGGGCTGCTGGTACTGGCAATACAAACTTTGCCATCGGTGGAAAGTACAAGCTGGACAGTGATGCAACATTCAGTGTAAGTCAGCGCACTCTGTGTCTTTCTAGGTCAGGGGACTTTGTGTCATTCTAGGTTAGGGGACTTTGTGTCATTCTAGGTCAGGGAACTTTGTGTCATTCTAGGTTAGGGGACTTTGTGTCATTCTAGGTCAGGGGACTTTGTGTCATTCTAGGTCAGGGGACTTTGTGTCATTCTAGGTCAGGGAACTTTGTGTCATTCTAGGTTAGGGGACTTTGTGTCATTCTAGGTCAGGGGACTTTGTGTCATTCTAGGTCAGGGGACTTTGTGTCATTCTAGGTCAGGGGACACTGTGTCATTCTAGGTCAGGGGACTTTGTGTCATTCTAGGTCAGGGGACACTGTGTCATTCTAGGTTAGGGAACTTTGTGTCATTCTAGGTTAGGGAACTTTGTGTCATTCTAGGTTAGGGGACTTTGTGTCATTCTAGGTCAGGGGACTTTGTGTCATTCTAGGTCAGGGGACTTTGTGTCATTCTAGGTCAGGGGACACTGTCATTCTAGGTTAGGGGACTTTGTGTCATTCTAGGTCAGGGGACTTTGTGTCATTCTAGGTCAGGGAACTTTGTGTCATTCTAGGTCAGGGGACTCTGTGTCATTCTAGGTCAGGGGACTCTGTGTCATTCTAGGTCAGGGGACTTTGTGTCATTCTAGGTCAGGGGACTTTGTGTTATTCTAGGTCAGGGGACTTTGTATTGATAGATCTGTGCAGTTTATCAGCAGGGTAAACGAAATGACATTCAAAGATTTGCTGCCATACAGCAGAACAGGTTCTGTGTTAACATTTTGGCACACTCTTTCTGATTGTTCCCAGATATTTGAATTTACGAACTTGGTTAAGCTTTTTCCCTTCACTTGAGGTTTCACAATGTGGTGTTATCTTCTTATTTGATATAATCATTACTTCCGTTTTCTTATTCAAGGAAAGTCCTTTCTTAGCACTCTCCATCCCCACATTATTCAGCTGTTGTAAATCGGTTGTTTTCAGCTATCAAAACTGTATCATCTGCTTAATGCAGATTGTTTATATTGTATCCTCCTTTTATGCCTGCTTTTTCTTTAATTTCCCTTAAAATTACTTCACTATATAAAGAGAAAATGTCTCCTTGCTTTATCTGTTCAAAAGTACCCAATCTGTTTCCCACTTTAATTGCTACTACTTGGTTCCTGTATACGTCACATTGATTCCTTACATTTTTATCATCCCCTCATGTTTAACTTTGTCAGATGCTTTGGCAAAGTCTATAAAGCACAAATATAAGTCCTGATCTTTCTATCTGTGTTCGTAATATGTATATTGCATAACCTGACCCTTTACCTTGCATAAATCCATACTGCTCTTCACTCATAATATCTCTACCCCAGATCCCCTGAGTACTAATGTTTAATAGCAGCGCTGACTTCCTTCCTTTAGTATAGCCAGCCCTTCTAAATTTCTGGACAAGAGTATATTTACATTTTAGTTGTTGACTGTTTAAGCAACTGCAGCCACGTAAAAGAAAAACATTTTATTGTGCATATTTATAAACTGTGTGTCCTTATACAACTATTTTTGTGTCTTTTATCTATAGTGGAATGCAGTACCACCAGGATTCATAGTTTACAGCATGAGATTTTCTGGCAGACTCCTTTGTTGTTGAGTTTATCAGTACTGACATTGCACCATTCACAACGCTATGGCAAGTTGCTGAACATCAAATTGCTCAGTAAATCCACCCAGAAGATAATAAATGCTTTTGTTAGTTTGCGAGGTCCTGATAAGTATGTAGCAAAGATTGACGGGAAACTATGTTAGCTTTACAGAATTAATTAGAGTAGACAAATGATATTTCGGCAATTAGCCTTCATCAGTAGAATGAAAAAACACTAACAAAAATGAACTGACACTGAAATGATTTTATTTCGGTTTGATAACTATATATTTAAGAATAGCTGTGATTATTGGTGTTTTATTTGTCTGCTTGCATCATTTCAGGCAAAGGTGAACAACCAGAGTCACATAGGCCTCGGCTACACCCAGACATTGAGAGATGGTAATGTCATTTTCTACAGTTTGAAAAATATTCATTCACTTGCATGAGTCCCAACCCCCTGCATATTTTTTTTTTTTAAATTGTGTCCTAAGGTGAAAATGTTGCTGCTGTGCTGTTAACAGGCACAACGCAATTACATCATTTAAGTGGACAGACAGTGAAGAAGATCTGCTTCTTTTTCTTTCTTTTTTTTTTTTTAAGATCTGCTTCTTAGCATTCACCATCTGTGAAGTGGTCAGCGGAAAAGTCCAGATTGTTAATCTGCTTTTGGAGCCAGAATTTGTTCCAGAATTCCTGCACGTCAGTTTTTACTGATCTGGGTTATTTGTATGGGGTCTATTGGTTCCTTGTCACTCAGGCAGATGAACTTTGAAAAAATTACCTAACTGGTTGTCTTTTATGAAATGCTTGTTATGGGGCAGTGGGTATTTTACCCATTCCCCCCCCCCCCCCCTACCACCCCTTTCCCTCAGGGGCCCCTGAAATCACACAGGAAGTCCTTATACTGAATGTTTACTTCTGTGTTGAATATATTTTTATAACAGTGAAATATACCCATTTGTGAATGTTAAAATAATTGCAGTGAACTTATATAATAGTGTGATATCGTAAATATCACATTAGCTACTTTACCGTGCCAGAAGATTCAGATATCTAGACTCCCAAAGATGTAAAGCCAGCGCTGTGACAAAACTGTTAGGCAGATAAGGCCCAGTATACTAGCCTGAGTTGACGGTACACAGAGGCAAGCCTAAATTCCCACACTGGGCTAGAGTGATTCGGATTGGGTATTTACCTCAAATGGCATGTGAAGGGAAGCAAGCAGTCCAAGTATTTAAGGCTCTCCTAATATTTTTGTCAACCACTTTTATTTCAGATCTGTCCAGTGGCGGAATAAGTACTGTGCTGCATTTGCAATTTTTTGTTTGTTTAATGTTGTTTTTTGAGTTTTGAGCTCTGTTTTTTAGGCACAACTTTGCTGAGTATTACTCAGTGAGTGAAATGTTATATCATGGGAACATACTGTTACATGTTAAATAGTTGCCAGTTGGCTACACTTACATAGGATCATAGGGGTCACGAGTTTGTTTCAGTTAAAAAAAATTGCAGCTAACCCTGCCATTTTGAGAAGCTGCAAGAACTGACACTTCTGGTTGGTTCTAGATCCCTGTAATTGTCACTTATAAATTTTCTACAGTGTCTTGTTTACAAGACACATAGTTAACACTGTTGGTTGTATCTGTGCCTGCACAGAATTTAGGGGCCCAGGATATAGTTTACTTTAAAAAAAAACATGGGTGATTTCTTGTGATCTAAATGGCTTTGTAGCCATGTTGTCGTATTTTGTCAGTGATCACATGATCACGGCATGGGTCAGCCGATACAGATTGCTTTTAGGCCTTAGGGCAGGTCTATTTAACTACGTTTAATCAGGGGCCGCAAGTTTGAAAATGGGGCACTTCGCTGTTTAGCCTCACACTTCGCTGTTTAGCCTCACACTTTGCTGTTTAGCCTCACACTTTGCTGTTTAGCCTCACACTTTGCTGTTTAGCCTCACACTTTGCTGTTTAGCATCACACTTTGCTGTTTAGCATCACACTTCACTGTTTCGCATGCTTTGCCAGATATTTTTCATTCCCAGTATAGGGCCACCCCTCTTCCCTAAAGTATCAGTTCGTATTCTGATAAAAAATTATAAGGAATGTCTTTCCCAATCTTCTTTCAGCAAATCTTTCCAGTTGTCACATGTTCAGTTTTTTCCCCATTTTCTGCAGGAGTAAAGCTGACCATTTCCTCTTTGATAGATGGCAAGAACATCAACCAGGGAGGTCACAAGGTGAGAGATTACCTGCGTTAAGACTGCAGAAAAACTGTGTGTGTGAGAGAGAGAGAGCGATAGTTCGATGGTCTGTTTTTTATGGGCAGAAAGAACATTTGTATTGGTTTAAAGATGTTTTCCATATATTAATAGTAATTATGCTTACTGAAAATGTAAATGGGTTTAATCTGCCAGGAGTGGAGAACTCTGCGGCGGTTAGGTAAACTTGTGCCTTTGCCAATAAGCTATGTCTGGAGAAACCATTTGCTATATCTAGTGCTTGATTGATGGCACTCGTTGTTGCCATTCTGTATAGATGTGTTATTTCATCTAGATCATCAGTTCACAATAACGCACTGTGGAACGAAAGTCCAATTTTTTTCAACCAGCTTTCCAGACCATGTAAACATGCAGAATTTTTTTTTTTTTTAAACCAGGTTATCCATGCCGTGTAAGCAAGTTTCCTGATAACAGGTATTCCTGCCCCAATCACTGCTGTTTCTCTTTCACATTCTTAGAAGAAAAGTTTAAAAGTATTTAATTTTCCAGAATAAATTTTTTTCTTTGAAAATCTGTGTACTTTCAGAGTAACAGTTCTTGAAAATCTGTGTACTTTCAGAGTAACAGTTCTTGAAAATCTGTACTTTTAGAGTAACCGTTATATGGAGCAAAATAATGTAGTCATGAGATAGGATGAGGACAAATAAGGATAGAATAGTTTGAGGTCACAAAGGTTTAGAAAGATTAAGAGTAATCTGTATATGTATGGAGAATTTCTTGATATTGAAAGAGTAGAAATATTATATGTAGTGCAGATAGTAAATTAGAAGTCAATAAAAAAAGTATAGCTGAAAGACATATTCTTTATGTATGCGAGAAATATGTTAAATAATAGAGGCAGATAGTTGAACAGATTTGCTGGTTGTAACATAATGCTGCTTTAATTTCCTCTATTTATGTATACCTAAGCTTATTTGTGTAAAGATCTGCATTTATACGATGACCACCACGTAAGGCAAGCCCGATAGTTTTGAGTCTCAGCCAAGTAGTTTTTGTATGAAAGACAATAAACGGTGATTTTTTTTCTTTATGAGGTCCATTGTGTGTGTGTTTTTATAGTGTGAAAGCCAGGTTGATTCATTTCCAGGGTAACCTTTTGGGAGAGAGAAAGGTGGGCAGACTGACCCCTTAACCTAAACAAGCATGTTGTAAAAGATTTTGCAGCCTAGCTGTAAACTACTCACCAAGCGCACTGCCTTGTTGAGGGCGATTGCTGGATCATTTACACGGTGGAGTGTGTTTTAACAGACATGTTTGCTTCTGATGTTAACAGACCTGCTTTTAACAGGTGCAGGTTTTTACAAAGTTGTTTTTCTTCTGCATTCATCTGAAGATGTAATTGCTTTGTGCCCAGTTAACAGCATGGCTGCAATATTTGAGCCTTTTGGCCAACAAGTCTGACTTCTGCAGGTTTTTGTTGACTGGGTTAGCTTTATGGGGGAGGGGACACCGCAGTCTCGTTGTTGTGTGGTCATCTTTGTTCACACACACACTGCCTTTCCCGCCCCGTTATCTTTAAAGATGTTATGGTTGTCTTCATTGCGGCAGTTTTGTCTCATAGGCTGGGCCTTTGTTGAACGCCTAGTTGTCTGTCGGCAGACACTAACGCCAGTTAGGATACCCAGGGATTTCTGGAAAAGGAATCTAAGACCTTTATGATGTAAGTCTTTTGAAATCAAGCATTGTGAGGAGCAATGGTCAGCTATTGATGGGTGATATCCCTTCTTAGCGCCCACTGGCCGGAAAACTCTGGCAGAAAGTTCTCAGTGTTTGTCCATTGAAGTCTTGTTGCAGAACTAGAATTTTGTCTTGTGCCTATCTTCATACTGGTTGGCCTCTGCCCCTCCTTTCTGGCACCATGTCTTGTCATATTTTTTTCCCCAGTTTACAGTGGTGCTTGCTATGACCAAATATTTCAGCTTTTGAGACAGAAGGCTGTTTATTAGCCACTCTTCCTCCTATTGATTGTTCAGATCTATTTGGATATCAGTATTTGTTTTCTTCCTTTGTCCATCTGTAGCATTTCAGTTCAAAACCCCTGTTTTCTGTCTGTCTGGAGGACTGTGGGATAGTTCATGACTATATTCATATCTTGCTACAGCGGAGATGCTTGCTCTCAACATTTTGACTTTGGTGGGAACCCGAAAATTTATCTGACATCAGGAGACAGTCATTTTTCAGCCAAAAAAAAATAGAACATGTGACCACTGGAAAAATCTGTGGAAGGAGGGATAGAGGAAGACAACGAGAGAAGATTCTTGACAGTCTTGTTGCATGGCATGGAGGTGTGTCAGCACATGAACTGATACATGCTGCAGGAGATCGTGGAGAGGCATGATCGCCCATGCCAGTCGGCAAGGCACATGATGATGATGTATAAACAGATTCTGAAAAACACAGAAACGTTAGGGTATAGAGCTAGCGGAATACCTCGGAAAATATGGATTGATGGCATTAAGAACAGCCTTACAGAAATGAACATCAATCTTAATAGTGCTCTTGGCAGAGCGCATCAACGAACCGTTACATCTTCCCTCCCCCGACACTTTGCTGAGGTGGAAGAGAAGAAGAAGACTCTACAAAAGCATTTGATTGTATGAAATATGAAGAAATAATCAAACTATTTGGAAAAGTTGAACATTGATGGAAAAGATTTACGATTTGATTCAAGAACCGACATCACAGCACTCAGGGCATTTCCATAAGCGCTCCGTCTCCATCTTCAGCAGCCAGCGAAGAGTTCCGATACTAATGGTGCCAGTAGCATTCTGATTAAACGTCCTTCTTGCCTTTCCTCTGAGCCTCGAGCATGTGCCAGAACCTCTCGTCACCCCCAAATGCCTCAATCTCACCAGACTGGTGATCCATCTGCTCCTCCGAACTGTACAAGCTCTCCCACAAGGCACTAACAACGTCTGCTAACCACCTTATCATGCATCAGTATTCCACCAAGCTGTGCAGAGCCAGCCAGACTGTCTGCCTGTTCATTTCCCAACACACCGGCATTCATCATCATGTAGCAGGTCCTTTGCAGAACGTCGCTCTCATTACAGTCTGCCTGTAAGAAACTCGGTCTCTTGCCTGTTCTCCCGCCTCATGAACTTTCACACTCAAGGAGTTACTTATATCCTGTGCCCATCTTCATGTCGGTCGGCCCCTGCCCCTCCTTCCTGGTTCCATGCCTTCTGCTATAATTTTTCCCAGTCCGCCGTGGCGCTTGATATGACCAAAATATTTCAGCTTTCGAGAAAGGATGCTGTTTATTACACACCGGCATACCCTGGTGAAAAAAAATCTAGACAATACTCCTCACCCGTGTCTTCAGCAGCAAGGCATGCCTGTCCTGATCTTCCTCAGCATGCTTTCTGAGTCGGTTACAATCACGATGTGTGTGTCATGTTCTCTAGCCAGCAGGAAGTCGCAGTGACCGCCTCCACCTCCATTCTTAAGCTGGATGTTATGGTATCATATGCTAGGCTCTCATGCACCAAACGTCGACCATTAACTTTTGCTAAGAAATCCCAAGCACTTCTCTTGACACTGAACCATCTGTGTAAATAATCAAATCTTCTGAGCGAATTATAAAGAATATGTATTGGCAGCAGACAGCAGCTATAAGAATGAAAAACCATTTGGGAACATTTCAGCGCATAGAGAGGGAGGTATGACCAGAACTGTCAGCTGATTTGTTCTCGCTGCACATTGAATATATCATGGAATCTGTCATGGGTATGCCAGCAACTGTCAAGTTCCCTTTTCACGCCTTTCGGCGCATCGGGCATGTGGGCAGAGCGTCCCATATTTTTGCAGACCATCAGCACTCTGGGTAATGTGGTCAGCATTACGCCGGCTGTCTTTACTTTCCCAGGACAGCCCATCCTGGTACCCATTTTAGGCTGGGTCGACCTGCGATGTCCCATACCATGACAAAAATCCACGCAGCCTGCAGTGGGTTTCGATCCCGGTATGCTAGCTTACGAGTCGGACTAGGCCTTAGCCACGGACGCCGCCCAGGAACTGTGGTTGGGGGAAATGACCTGAACAACCCTCATTATGCCGATGACACCATCTTGATAGCGACAAGTCAGAACGAATTACAGGAATGAATAGATGCGGTGATAAAATGGGCCTTAGTTTGAATAAAGCGAAGACAGAAGTAATGGTGATTTCCAAGAAAAGAATAGTGCCTTAATGTATAATGAGAATCAAAAGCGTTTTTTAGGCCAAGTACGGAAATTTAAGTATTTGGGCACATGGATAACATTCGATGGAAGCCGTATCACAGAGATAAAAAACAGAATAGGCAAGTCAAAACTGCCTTTTATAAAAATGAAAACTTTGCAATAAAATCAGTGTCACTGGAGGTTAGGAAAGGAGTTCTCGCATGCTGTATAGGGTAGTTGCTTACCCTTTCAAGGACGTTGCAGACCCAACCCCAGCAGCCCCTGGCTGTTGTGTGGTTTTTTCTAAGCAAATTTACGTCCAGTAGTTTGCCAGTGACCTGGACGGTCGGCTTCTTTGATACCACTGTCGAAACCAACGCAAGGCGCATGGCCCGCAGCTGGGATAGAACCCGGCATTACGAAGCGTTCGCATCGACTTAGCCACAGAGCCGATATGCTGTATAGAGCCAGTTTTAACATATGGCTGTGAATCCTGGGTAATTAATATAAACAAGCCGAACAATGTCTTGAGGCCTCGGAGATGTGGTTTTACAGAATATTCATTAGGGCAGCAGCTAAGTAGAGTAACCCAGATGTTTGGGAAAAGGCAGGTTCTCGAAGACGCAAACAACAGAAAGAGACAGTCGTCATTTTATGATCATATTATGAGAAGAGGGAAAATGGAACATGTTGTGACCACTGGGAATAATTGTGAAAAGAGAGACAGAGGAAGACAGCGTGAGAAGATTTTTGACAGCCTTTTGTCACGGCATGGAGTGGTGTCAACACACGATACACACAGATTGTGGAGAGGCATGAACGCCCACGCCAGTCGGGCAGGCACTTGATGATGATGATACATGTACAAGGTATATACTTAGCTCTTTTACAGTTTGGGGGGGGGGGGGGGGGGGGGGGGGCAGAAGGACTTGACCCTTTCGATCGAGACCACAAATGGTGTGTGGTTGGTTCTGTTACGTACTATATTGAAATCGTTTCGTTGTCCTTTGTGCCGTATGCTGGTAAAGGCTTTCCAACCGCAACGTTAATTTTGTCGTTCACGATTGTGGTGTTCTGTAGCCGATTAGCTCTGTTTTTCGTTTGTACTGGTAACCCCAGCCCTTAATTGACACTGACAGGTTTGAACAACGGATCAACATCATGGCACAGGGGTAGTAACACATAAGTGCTCTGTTCTACTTTTAACTCAAGCCTGATTCCAAAGAATCTGAGCACAGTGCACGAACTCCGTATCACCGGCGATGATCATGAAATACTTTGGGTAGATTTTTAACTCCAAATTTAGCCCGGGCAGCGCCGTTAGGAGGCTACTCTTTTCGATTTTCAACTGCCAAGGGATTTAATTACGTGCGCAACAATACACAAGGGCGTCTGATCCTACTACCCAGAGACCATGGGAAATTACTAAAAGTCCACGTGAAAAAATCCTAGTCTCCAGCACTCGAGGCGGACAAAGCACCTCGAGACCACTCAGCGACAGATGAGATGGATCACGCAGACCTTGGCATTGCCCTTAGAGAGATAGGAGGTTCTGAGGATTTTGGAAGCAACGTGTCCACATCACTGCAAAGAATACGAGAATTGGGAGTAAAGATCGGCACAGCAAAGCATGAGAAGCACACTGGGCGCACACAAAGTCTTTTTAACCAACATAGGACTGGTACTGTTTACCGCACGACGCTGATGAATATGTTGAGAGGGGAATCTGAGCGCCTATGAATGTGTCCGGAGTGCTGTGAAGATAATCTAACTCATAACTCTGATGAGTTCTTATAATAGAACCCGCCATGCGTTGCTGTGGCTCAGTTTGGCGAAATGGAAAAGAAAATGCACTAATAGGCTTAATTTCACAATCATTGTCTTCGCGGATATAGAGATAGTCTGGTTTGCCGACTCTAGAACACACAACATACCATTGTGTCTTTATAATAGTGGTCGGTTATATTGTATTACTGAGACTAAATTTTTTTTTTTTTTTTTTTTATTTTTTTTTTTTTTTTTTTTTTTTTGTTTTTGTTTATCACATGTTAAATCTTACTACTGTACTTCTAAATAACATAGAAATGCAAGGGAGAAAAAAATGTGAGTAGCTGAGGTAGCGTTATTTAAATATAAATAATTGAAAAATAAAACTTTAAAATCATGTTTTAAGGAAATGAAAACTCTAAAATCATGTTTTAAGGAAATGAAAACTTTAAAATCTTTAGAAAAGAAAACTTTAAAATCACCTTGTAAGCTCTTTCACTCGGTCAAACAATTTCATGTGGTACTGTACAGGTAAAGATGTTATATAAATATATATATATATATATATATATATATATATATATATATATATATATATATATATATATATATATATATATATATATACAAGAAGGAGACAAACACTGCGGCCACATAATGATGAAAGGCATTGGAAAACATCGTGACAACTGGAAAGATCAACAGAAAGATGGGTAGAGGCAGACCATGAGAGATGATGCTCTTAAGGGCTGAAACGATGGCATGGAGGGATATCGTCAAGAGATCTGTTTCAGGCAACCTGGGATCGTGATCTGTGGAGATGCATGAGCGCCTAAGCCAGTAGGCAGGGCACATGTTAATGATGATATAAATGTAATGCATACATAAATAAACCAAACAGAAACAACTAAGCAACCAACCACGTACGAATATAGGTTACTTTATTCAATAACATACAGTGAACGACATGCTCAGAAATATGTCACTACATTTCTGTCTACTGATATTCTAGCTTTTATATGCTATGCAAAGGCGTGCCCGATCTGGTAAAAGATGTTTTTTGACAATGCGCACTCTAGCTCTTGTGTTGAGAACCACATCCCGGCTGCACGGTAAAAGATGGCGGCGTTGAGAACATACAGCCACTCAAAACTGGTTTTGGTAGCGTAACGACAAGACGCTCGCCTGTCGATCCGAAGGTCTAGGGTTCACACCTACCCCGTGTCTGGTGTATTTCAAAACTTAACTTGGCTTCCAGGTTGACCCAGTCTAACATGGGTAATGTCATGAGACGTAAAGGCGGCCGGTGTGATCCTCATCGCCCATTGAATATTAAAATGCAGTTCTAGCCAGCTTTTTTAGGGGGAAAATACGATGTCGGTACTCTCCAAAATGTATATATTACACTAGCATTTAAATAAATGATGACTAAGAATGTGCCGGTACCGCGTACCGCAAGAAAACAAATCCATAAATCTAGCACTGTACGTGCTCAAGGCATCAAATCTGACAAAACCGGTTTTCGTTCTCTTGTTATTCAAGAGAAAGGACAACGCCCGGAAAAGGAGCTAACACACTTCGATTGTCAGGGTATGTGGTCAGTAGCTTTCCTTCTACGTAATTTACATTGAAATCATACAATTATTTGAATTATATATGGTGAATTATATATGGAGGTGATGGCAGTGACGCAAGCGTTTGCCTGGCTTGAAACACAAAAATACACCCGCATATGTATACTCAGTGATTCAATGAGTATGATCCGGAGGGTTCAGGCAGGTTCAGTGCGAAGACAATGGCTTGAATCAATTCAGAAGTCCACTGTGCGAGGAGCCACCTTTATTTTTGTTCCGGGACACGCAGGCGTCGATGGAAATGAAAGAGCTGACAGGTTGGCTGGATCCGCTATCACTACCGACGGTCGGCCTATGGATCATGCTGATATTATCAATGCCCTCAGAGAAATGGGAAGGATAGAGGACTTTGGTGGCAGGGAATCCACATCACTCGCCAGAATGGCAGACTTGGGAATTAAGATCGGCACAGCAAAAAACGAGACGCACACCGGACACGTCAGAAGACTTGTTAATCAACATAGAACTGGTACTATTAGCCATCGGACGTTGGGGTTCATACTGAGGGGAGGATCTGAGCACCTATGGACATGTCCGGAGTGCAATGATGATAACCCAACTAACTAACTAACTAACTAACTAACTAACTAACTACTAACTAACTAACTAACTAACTAACTAACATGGTGTTCGTAAAGTGTCACTACAATTTATGCAAGCTATTGCAGATAGGCTCAAAATTCTGCAGGCAAAATCACATCTCAGAGTAGCTGCAGATAAGAAGCACCTCCTGCAGGAAGTTCTGGGTCATAGACTGAAAAGATGAGTGTCTTGGGTGGCTCAGGTTGAAGACACAATTGAACATGTGCGAAAACTTGATAAATTTGGGCGAGGAGAGGAGTGGGTCAAGGTGTCCGAACAAGTTTCAGGCTTGCGTAGGGTTTTAATCACTTTAGGTCGTGAGTGCAGAGACTGACCAGCTGGTGCTGCAGAATCAGAAGTTCAACAAATGATTGAGGACAATTCCCGCCCAAATAGATTAACAACCAGAACATTTCGCCAGAGCTAATAGCCGGTGAACAAAGACGAAGTACTTGGGTACCCTGATGACATCAGATGGGATATGTATTAAGGAAGGAAAATGTAGAGTAGCTCAGGCGAAGGCATCATTTTACAAACTGAAAGAGATTGTATGCAATCTTTCTTAGTCAAGACGGGAAAGATAGTTTTTAAAAACTATATAAATCCTTTATTGATATATGGAACTGAATCAGGGACAGTTGGTAGATTAGTGAAAAATTATTTCGAAGCTGCGGAGATGCCATTTTAAAGAGGAATTATGAGAATACCATGGACAGATAAAAAGAGTCATAAGTCTTGAAAGAAGAGAACTGATAGCCCACATCAGAGAAAGACAATATATATTCTTTGATCGTGTGATGATAAGGGGAAAACTGGAGTACTTCGTGACAATTTGATAGTTAGAATGGAAGAGTGGCAGAGGGAGACCGAGAGAAAAAGATGCTAGATAGTTTAACATTATGGCATAAAGGATTATCTGTGTCAGAGTTGATTGAAAGTACACGAGCCAGAAGGTTGAGGATAGACATGACAACCAACGCCACACGGCATGGACTTTCAGAAGAAGAAGCTGAGAGGCTGGTCGTGGATGTCCAAAAGCCGTTCTTGAAAAAGATGTAAAACAGCAAAAATGAGCCCACAAACGGAACAGCGGATATGGCTAAAAACAGAGCACATTTAATAGCACTGTTCAAATTCTGACGCTGCTAGATAAACAAGAACAGAGATAAATAAACAAAAATACACACATCAGTCATAAAAAATAAACACATTGCCACAAAAGCTATATGAAATAAAGTGAGTAAAAAATGTCGGCACACGTTATAAATAATTGTGACAGGTAGACAACGCGTTATCCACAGACATACAATCTGTCTTATTTTATGAGGCTATCATTTATCGGCACAAGACAATGAAAAAATAAACTTAAAAAAATGCAGCTAACCTTAACTTTTTTTTTTTTTTTTAAAGTAGGCAAAACTAAGCTCCCCCTCAATTTTCTAGTTCAACCCCTGCTGGGTTGCTATCAAATATATCACTGGAGATAAGAAACGATAACCAAATATGCGAGATTCCAGTTTCTAAATAGAACATAACTGTAATCAATCATGAAAGCTTTTTGTTTAGACTTTAAACCCGCTTTCTTATCCTTACGTCCTTTTTAGGACGTAATTTTTTGTTATTTGAAGCTCCACTCTGGCTTTTGCCAGGGGCCGCAATATAGGCAGGCCATAAATATGGCCAATTGCCTGAACGCGGTTTCTGGGTCCTCTCCACGGTGATCCTCATCCACATGGTGGCACTTTGTGTCATCGGGTGTTTATCGCTTGTGTGATGTCCTGGTGGGGTAGAAATTCATTCATTCATTCACTTTAAAAAGCATTAGTTGTGTGAGAGTATGTCGCGCCTACGTACGTAAGTTCGTTTGAGTATAAGCATATGCATATACATACATGTCTTTGTGTGTGAGTATGTGTATGTGTTTCGTCCTGAAATCTTAGATGTTTTTTAACTGTTACATGATTTGAGTGAATTCTTAGTCTACCGCTCGATAAGAAATGGTCGCACTACGAAACTATAATTTATTGTCTTCGTTTGTCGTTGGAAGGACATGTCAAGCGATCGCGGTCACCTGTGATTCCCACCAGATTTTCTTATGTATTGCTTTGAAATGTTGTGGTCTCGCGACGAGTCATTGTTTTATCCTAATGATTCTAGAGCAGGGGTGGGGAAAAACTACAGCCTGTGTGGCAAAAACTGGCCCACCAAGTGGTTTTTACTGGCCCACGGGGCTGGTGTAAATATATCTTCTAACAGGGTTCTTGAACTCACAAAATAGTAGAACACAAAAAAGTACGTAATATCAATATTTTATTGCGCCACAAAAATATCATGTTAGTCGGAAATCTGGGTGTTTTGTTTATAATTCGATTTTGGTTTGTTTAATCTTCTACTGGACCGCGACCTGGTTGGTTAATTCTAAATTTGGCCCTGGAAACAAAATTACCTACTCCTGCTCAATCATGTACCGGATCTGAAACAGTTCAGCTTTTTGTTTGCTTCTGGCTCGTTGTCTTTACAGTGTACTGATCGATCCGGTCTTTGATTTATGCCAAACCAGTCCAAGCAGAAAGTAATGTTTCGGCTTATGTTAGTTAGTTAGTTAGTTAGTTAGTTGGGTTATCGTCATTGCACTCCGGACATGTCCATAGGTGCTCAGATCCTCCCCTCAGTATGAACCCCAACGTCTGATGGCTAATAGTACCAGTTCTATGTTGATTAACAAGTCTTCTGACGTGTCCGGTGTGCGTCTCGTTTTTTGCTGTGCCGATCTTAATTCCCAAGTCTGCCATTCTGGCGAGTGATGTGGATTCACTGCCACCAAAGTCCTCTATCCTTCCCATTTCTCTGAGGGCATTGATAATATCAGCATGATCCATAGGCCGACCGTCGGTAGTGAGTGATAGCGGATCCAGCCAACCTGTCAGCTCTTTCATTTCCATCGACGCCTGCGTGTCCCGGAACAAAAATAAAGGTGACTCCACGCACAGTGGACTTCTGTAATGATTCAAGCCATTGTCTTCGCACTGAACCTGCCTGAACCCTCCGGATCATAGTCATTGAATCACTGAGTATACATATGCGGGTGTATTTTTGTGTTTCAAGCCAGGCAAACGCTTGCGTCACTGCCATCACCTCCATCGTCATGCTGCTGGTTGTCATGGAGAAGGCACCGTTGGCTTCTTTGACTGTTCTGCCCGCTGAGCGTGCTGTATGTATGAACCCCTTAATGCCATGCACCATATACTCAGAGTTAGGAGGGGGCTTTAAATAAAAACTTTTAAAGTGTTCCGGACATTACAATAACCATGTCATTGTCTTAAAACCTGTCAATGTTGTTGTTAAGGATGTCAAGGGTGTTAGGCATGTGACATCACGGTGCAGAGGAATAAGGTACGTCATAATGACAGTTTCAAGATGACCACCGAACCTCTGACATGCGTAAAAACAATACTGACAGAGTGCAAGACAATGCTATGATTATTGTAACATCTATCATCACAGTTTTAAGGTTTTTATTTGAAACCCTTCGCATATCAAGATAGAACCTTGACACCACAGTGACCTGGTGGGCCTTATTTCGGATGCCAAGCCAAAGTTAATGATTCCACAGCCATCGATCAACTGCTACACAGTTTATAATTAGGGACCCTATGGAAGGAGGTAGGGAGGGAGGGGTGGGGTGGGCATATAACAAGGGCACGGATACCATGAAAACAATGAATGTTGGACTTAATAAAAAATAGTAATAATAATAATATATATATATATATAAAAATCAATGTTTGTGTGTTTGTTTATGAGCTATAGACTCGGAAACTACTGAACCGATTTAGCTGAAATTTTCAGGATATGTTTGTTTTGATACCGTATGTTTACCCATCGTGGTTTGAAATTCAACCTGTCATTGTTAGAGATAGGTGACCACAATTTTTGGAAAAATCTTCGAAACTAATATTTCCATTTTTAGTGACATTTAATTATAGCCACGTTGGTAAATGCGCATGCGCCGCAGTCAGAACGCAAGACTTCCACCATTCGCTGGCGAGATACGCACAGCCAACGCCTTCTCTAATAAATAGAGTAGGCCGTGGTACAGTAAACAAGACTATCTCTATATCTGTGCAGGCAATGATTGCCACAATAACCATATTACACACGATTTCTTTTTTCTGTCTTTTCAAACAACCTTCGATGAATTGGAGAGTAGCCGATGGATTGGAAAGGGGGTGGGGCATCAAGGACTATCTCGACGTCTGCGCAGACAAAGGCTGCGACATTAACCGTGTTAAACACGTGCCATTTCTATTGTGCCGTTTTAATAATATATCTGGAATATCTGTCTATGAGAAAACAATTGCCTGCGGTTTTGAGTTGTGTTATAATCGGGACACAGTAGTAGAAAGACAAATCTCGAATTGTTTTGTTTTCTTTTCGCTGTTTCGATGAAGTCGTTGCTTGGTCGAACGGTTAGAACAATGGGCTCCTGTGCGGGAGACCAGGGTTCGAATCCGCAGCAGTTTTTTTTTAACACAGGGGCAAAATAAAATCCTCACATGCACTCTCGTGGCGACAGCACTAGCCATGTGGCCCCTAATACTATTTTAAAAAAAGGACAGGTATGTGGGTAAACCAGTTGATAATTAAATTTGACCATTTCGCATACTTATAAGTTTCATTTTTAAAATATAAATAACACCAGGTGATGATTTTCAAATCCTTCAAAGAGGGAATTAGCAGTAGTCGATAGAGGGGGGAGGGGGTAATGACTGAAACTGTTAACCTCAAAGTTCTCATTAGTTAATTTGTTTAAATGTTACTAACGCTCCCTCCGCTATTCAAATTTTTTTTGCTACTTACTTTGTTATTTACAAGTACAAGTAGATTTATTTCCGTCTCCTATAAAAATACAAACAGCTTTAGCATGTGAAAACCAAATAACGATTTTTGCTACTGTTCCATTTAAACGACCACTAATATAAAGACACAATTATATGGTGCGTAATCTTAAGTTGGAAAACAAGACTATATATCTGTGCAGAGAATGATTGCGACATTAACTATATTAGACACGTGCGATTTCTTTTGTCTTTCTTTTCCAAAAACCTTTTAACGAGGGAGAGAGTAGTAGGTGGATTTAGTGGTGGT
The DNA here is from genome assembly GCA_905116865.2 of Candidula unifasciata. Lineage (NCBI taxonomy): Eukaryota > Metazoa > Mollusca > Gastropoda > Stylommatophora > Geomitridae > Candidula > Candidula unifasciata. The sequence continues at coordinate 78,763 of CAJHNH020000961.1, read as the reverse complement.
GGGGGAGGGGGAGGGGGGGTCAAAGACTATATCTATATCTGAGCAGACAATGATTGCTACAATAACAATATTAGACACGTGCGATTTCTATTTTCTTTCTTTTCCATTTAGCCAAACTATGCCACAGCAACGCGTGGCCGGATACAGCTAGTAATACTAATAATAATAATAACAGCAATGTGACAATGATAAATAAATATAACAATATACTCGTATTTAAATTAACGTGTTATATATAAACAAAAACTTAAATAGGGCACTCCTATATATCTTGAAGGCAGGGAAGAGAGAGCCTCTTTACCGCTGAACCTCCCCCAATCCCCACCCCCTCTCCCCCAACCACCCCACAATATCTTGTGAGGGTCTCGAGGTGCCTAGGTGCAAAAGTTTCGACGCCCCTGCCGTTTAAAAGCCGTTGAAGCTTTTTTAGCCTTCCTTTTTTAACTCAGTGTTCCTCAGCTTGTTTACCCCCGTGGCCCATCACAACAAAGGAAATTGTTTTTCAGCCCACCTGACGGATTAACTAAACACGGACGGAAAAACAGTCAGAGACGTTTGAGTTATGTTTTTCTGTTTGTTATATCCAATGTCACAAATTGACAATGTTTAGCTAATGTCACACGTTGTGTCGAGGTTCAACAATCTGATATATGTGGCTGGTGCGTTATTTCTGATATACCAATCGCTACATTAACCTCCATCTGATTTCTTTGTTTGGTCTTTAATGTTGAGATGCCAGAGAAAGTCTCTTCACGCACAAATAGGAAGCCCTTTAGGATGTTTATCCTACAAACTGAAAGAGAAAAACCACATACCCTTCCTCGTTACATAAATAATCATAATTTTTCACCTGGACTTTTATGGGCCACCCCCACGGTTAACGAGTACTGCTTAAACGGTTAGTTTGACGTTAGTCTCCCCAAATAGAGTAGGTCACTTTTCATTCATAAGTTTGTTTGGCTGGTCGACTTTAATGAAGGTTACTAGTGTGTCCTGCTCTGTTGTTTGGTTTCTTCGATGTCTTGCATTTACGTTTTCATTCCGAGAAAGATAATGCTTGTCACATAGGTTGGAGCACTCTCTAGAGGAGTTGTGTTAGACCCAGTTTCTCCATGTTTTTTGGGGTGTTAAAAGCGCTGGCATGCTGAAATAAGCAACATGCGATATGGACGGCATTACGGAACACCCCCGTAACCGTGTGTGAAGGGCACGGGCTCAGTAACTACCAATCAGAAGTGAGCTAGTGTGTATATGGCCGGGGTCTGGGGGGACTAACGTCGAACTAAACTGCTCTAACTGATTGCATTGGGTCAGTTGGTGGGGGATTCAAAATAAAACCATAATTTCACCCACAGCCAGTGAACAAGTTTATCAGCGACAACCACACTCAGCCACCACCATTCCCTCGTAGGTGTAGTCGTACTTGATGTCACCGTTGTCGTCCCAGTACAGGATGGAGATGGGGTCCAGCTTGGTGGGCACGCAGCAAGCGCGGCTGGCTTGGTCTGGGTAGCTGGTGTGTACCAGAGTCTGTATGATTGCGTGCTTGGTCGGTGTCAGGTATTCGCTCATGGGCGTGTAGCATTTCCCCACACACTCAAAAGCCTGGAAAAAAAGAAGTATATAAAGAACTTATTTTTCTTTTTTTGCATAGAAAACCATGTCTATATGCTATTACTAGTTTTACCACTACTGCAACGCTACTATTACTTCTACTAGTTTTACCACTACTGCAACGATGCTATTACTTCTACTAGTTTTACCACTACTGCAACGCCACTATTACTTCTACTAGTTTTACCACTACTGCAACGCCACTATTACTTCTACTAGTTTTACCACTACTGCAACGCCACTATTACTTCTACTAGTTTTACCACTACTGCAACGCCACTATTACTTCTACTAGTTTTACCACTACTGCAACGCCACTATTACTTCTACTAGTTTTACCACTACTGCAACGCCACTATTACTTCTACTAGTTTTACCACTACTGCAACGCCGCTATTACTTCTACTAGTTTTACCACTACTGCAACGCCACTATTACTTCTACTAGTTTTACCACTACTGCAACGCCGCTATTACTTCTACTAGTTTTACCACTACTGCAACGCCGCTATTACTTCAACTAGTTTTACCACTACTGCAACGCCACTATTACTTCAACTAGTTTTACCACTACTGCAACGCCGCTATTACTTCTACTAGTTTTACCACTACTGCAACGCCACTATTACTTCTACTAGTTTTACCACTACTGAAACGCCACTATTACTTCTACTAGTTTTACCACTACTGCAACGCCGCTATTACTTCTACTAGTTTTACCACTACTGCAACGCCACTATTACTTCTACTAGTTTTACAACTACTGCAACGCCGCTATTACTTCTACTAGTTTTACCACTACTGCAACGCCACTATTACTTCTACTAGTTTTACCACTACTGCAACGCCACTATTACTTCTACTAGTTTTACCACTACTGCAACGCCACTATTACTGCAACGCCACTATTACTTCTACTAGTTTTACCACTACTGCAACGCCACTATTACTTCTACTAGTTTTACCACTACTGCAACGCCACTATTACTTCTACTAGTTTTACCACTACTGCAACGCCACTATTACTTCTACTAGTTTTACCACTACTGCAACGCCACTATTACTTCTACTAGTTTTACCACTACTGCAACGCCACTATTACTTCTACTAGTTTTACCACTACTGCAACGCCACTATTACTTCTACTAGTTTTACCACTACTGCAACGCCACTATTACTTCTACTAGTTTTACCACCACTGCAACGCCGCTATTACTTCTACTAGTTTTACCACTACTGCAACGCCACTATTACTTCAACTAGTTTTACCACTACTGCAACGCCGCTATTACTTCTACTAGTTTTACCACTACTGCAACGCCACTATTACTTCTACTAGTTTTACCACTACTGCAACGCCACTATTACTTCTACTAGTTTTACCACTACTGCAAGGCCGCTATTACTTCTACTAGTTTTACCACTACTGCAACGCCACTATTACTTCTACTAGTTTTACCACTACTGCAACGCCGCTATTACTTCTACTAGTTTTACCACTACTGCAACGCCACTATTACTTCTACTAGTTTTACCACTACTGCAACGCCACTATTACTTCTACTAGTTTTACCACTACTGCAACGCCACTATTACTGCAACGCCACTATTACTTCTACTAGTTTTACCACTACTGCAACGCCACTATTACTTCTACTAGTTTTACCACTACTGCAACGCCACTATTACTTCTACTAGTTTTACCACTACTGCAACGCCACTATTACTTCTACTAGTTTTACCACTACTGCAACGCCACTATTACTTCTACTAGTTTTACCACTACTGCAACGCCACTATTACTACAATAGTACCCATCTGAAAGTAGTGTCCTCAACTTTAACAACTGTCCAGGAAATTCATGAACGGATCAACACACATTTGTGCATATGGTCTTAGATTTTCCATGTCCTTATGATTACACAATTTACACTTGCACAGCTGGTGTTGTTTTCTTAAAGCGTCGAAATTATGTGATCTTTGTTAGGCTAATATATTGTGTACCCCTGAAAAATATGCAGTAATAGACACATATCGTGAACTTTTTGCGAGCGAGGTAACTAATAATTTTCTAGGGTCAGGAAAGGACTCAATCCTTTGTTAACTGTGCAATAAATATACATGTACAAATGTTTGTTCGTTCGTTTTTTTTTAAATAGTGTGTGCACAAAGCACGAACAACATAGCTCCAGCGACGATCACATTATTTGTTTTCCGACGATCCGATTTTGTTTTCGTTGCCGCTTTCCTGATCCTAATCCGAACAGTCTGTGGCGACAGCACCAGCCATGCCACGCATAATCCTCTGGCTTACGACTGCATTTCTATACCAGCCTAGGAAGGTGGTAAAACAGTTTTTTAGTTGTTGTAGTGCTTGTGGTGGTAGTAGTTATAGTACTGGTACTCGATGGGTGTCGGCTCTGTGGCTAAGTCGATGCGAACGCTTCGTAATGCCGGGATGCCGGGTTCGATCCCAGCTGCGGGCCATGCTCCTTACGTTGGTTTCGACAGTGGTATCAAGAAAGTCGACCGTCCAGGAAGCAATGGCAAACTACTGGACGTAAATTTGCCTAGAAAAACCACACAACAGCCAGGGGATGTTGGGGTTGGTTCTGCAACGTCCTGTAAAGGATACGAAACTAACCTAATTCGATGGGTGATGTGATATATATTACACTGGTCGAATTTACTTCTCATTACAATACCTGCTACCCATTTTAGTCTGGTGGTCACGGATGCCAAGGTCACTTTTTTTAAAAATGTGTGATGAATTTCAAATCCTTCCGAGAGGGAGACAGGAGGTAGTTATCGCAGCCTATTCTAGCTAATGACCCCCCCCCCCCCCCCCCCCCCCCCAATCCACCCCAACCCATAACCCTTTTTAATTAACCTCTGAGTTTTTTTTTTTCTTTTCGGAGCAGCTGATTGCTCCTTGTTGATTGTGGTCCGTGAAATTGGCGGCATTCCTCTGTAAAGCTACATACTTGAGCTCTCAAAGGATTTTGTGTGTGGGGTTGAAAAAGGTGGGGGGGGGGGGGGGGGGCAACGGGGGTATATCTGCTAAAAGCTGACATTTCATTGACTTATTTTAAAACTAGTTCTATGTTAGGGTCGCCAATGTCATGAAAAACTGCGGGGATTTAAGGGTTCATGCTATTAATAATTTTCTATGGGGCGGAGTAAGGTGTGGGGGGGAGGGGGTGGGGCCCCCAAGGAGTTGTAGCCTTGTTTAAGATGGCAATAATAATAATAGTTAGGCTTGTGGGTTCCGGGGAAAACAAGAATAGACCTACTGCCTCCCCAACAAGCATGTCGTAAGAGTCGACTAATTGAGGGTGTCTTTTAAGTCAGAGTGCACCTGCACGAGAGGCAAGGAATCAACAGTCTACATTAAGATAAGCCAGATGTGTAAAACGGATGTGCACGCAACACTAAGGCTCTAGTATAAGTCTAAAATCCAGAGGTAGTTGAACAATCAAAACTTTCCGGCGGAGTTTACAGCCGGTGAAGTTAATAATAATAATAATAATAATAATAATAATAATAATAATAATAATAATAATAATAATAATTAATAATAATGCGTGGAATGGCAAATAGATATAATAACATTTGAAATAATACGAAATATATAAACAAATACTGTGAAACTTCTTTATGACGAATCGCAGGGGATCAAAAAATCAACAGTTCTTGTTACAAACAAAAATTACTGCTAACCGGTCACTCAGATAAATACATCCCAGAGGGGAACAACTATTGTATCATAACCGATTGTTCTTCTTGCGTGAGACGGTGTTAACGAGGCGTTACTGTGCCTTGACACTACCTGACTTGCTCTTCTTCTTTCTTGTCTCTACTCTTGGAATGCCTCGCGGCGTCAGGGGAGGGTGAGATCTCTGGAACGGGCCCTTCTGTTCGCTTTGTATATAGTACATTTCAGTGTCTCTGATATTTCTGCTGTCCATTTCTTCGCGGTCTACCTCTGAGTCTTCTTGGGTAGTCTCCCTTTCATTCTAGTCGATTATTGGGATCTCTTCTGACTGACTGACTGACTTTCTACCCACAAGGACATCACACAAGCGATAAACACCCGATGACACAAAGTGCCACCATGCGGGTGAGGATCACCGTGGAGAGGTCCCAGAGGTCCCCTTTAGGCCATATTTATGGCCAGGCTATATTGCGGCCCCTGGCAAGAGCCAGAGTGGGGCTTCAAATAACGAAAAATGTTATCCTAAAAAAGACGGGAAGTATTATCATGAGATCTCTTCAGTTTCTACGAGCACTAAATAAGCTACTGTCCTGACCAACGACGAAGCCGTCTACCGGTCAGCCAATGGGCGACCTAGTCGCGGATGAACTGTGCCTAAAAATATAACGTCTATTTATGGTTGGGAAACCCATTTAACCACAGAGACATTTTTCGGGGCGGGAAGGAGAAGGGTGAGGAATCAGTCCCCCAGAAAGGATCGGAGGGGGGGGGAGGGCGCCTCAATAGCCCCCCCCCCCACTTTCCATATGAAAAATAGGAGAGGGCAGCAATAGCGTTAGCCCCGAGGTTTCGGCACCCCTGTTCTATGTATGAGGCAAAGACGGTTTTTCACCCACCAATGGCAGGGATTAGACTGTCGTAGGGTTTCTTTTTCATTTTATTATATGCAGTTACTGGTTTAAGAAAATATATATACGTAATTATTTTTATTATTTTTTGTTTTGTTTGAAGCGCTTCTTTTACCTCATGCTTCCCATATCACAGTGTACTCAAATCTATGTCATCATCATCATCATTACGTAGCAGGTCTATTGCAAAACGTCGCTCTCATCATGGTCTGCCCAAAGAAAACTCTGGTCTCTCGCCAGGTCTGACCAGCTCTCGTGCCTCTTGCATCACCCTGCCTAAGGTGCCACTTATATCCTGTGTCCATCTGTGTGTTGGTCGGTCCTCTCCTCCCTTTCCCGGCACCATACTTTCTGCTACTATCCCCTCCAATCCGCCGTGTCATGTAATATGGCCAAAATATTTCAGTCTTGGAGATGCTGTTTACTTGCACATTTTCCTTGATGCTCAGATATTTGAGGATGTCAGTATTTCTTTTCTTCTTGTTCTTTGGTGTTCCGAGAATCTTTCTATAAAATTTCAGCTCAAAAGCCCTTATTTTCTTCATTAATGACTGCGAGAATAGCCATGCCTTTAACCGTTTGTTGTGAATTTATGTATTCGAGATACTCGTAAATAATTAGAATTATCTTTAATTGTACGTTTAGTCGGGATTTGTTTCTGTGATATTACCAATGTGTCTTGTAAATGTGTAGATTTGATATTCACAAGGTATAAAGTTTAACTGAAAATGGACTAACATAACTTGGGACATTCCCATAAGCGCTTTATCCCTATTTGCAGCAGTAAGCGCAGAGTTCCAACTCTAGTGGTACCAATAGCAGTCTGACTATATCCGTCTCACCTTTCCCTCGATTGCTGTTCGTTGTTAAAATCGTCCAGTCACTACTCGCTTTATCATTCTTTTTAGACCGTAATGATCTATCTGTGCTTCCGCACGGTTCACCCCCCCCCCCTTCCCCAGTGCCCTTACAACATCTAGCGTGTCATGTATCAGTTCACCACCAATTTGGTCAGAATCAGCCAGTTCATTTGCCTGTTCATTTCCTAACACACCAGCATATCCTGGGGAAAACATCCAAGGGCCGCTAACTAACCCCATGCTTTGAATCAAAAAGTGAGAAGAGGATTGTCTTCCACTCTGCATTTCTTCACCAGACGATTCCTATTCAAATTATGGAAATATCCAGGACTCTTTAAAAAAAACTTGAGTGGAGAACCGTAAACCATATTCCGGGAAAGATCGTTCATTTAAAGGGACACCTTTCCACACTCTTATGCGTATTGGGTATAGGGTGTTAGAACTATATTTTATAGAGCAGTCGGCCCTCCGTGGGTAATGCGGTCAATATCACGACGGTCGCCTGTCCATTAACTATTTCTATACCAAGGAACGCACAATGTGTGATGGGCTGTTTATTATTTACATGTATTACCTATTGCATCATTTTTGATTGCACTTCGTTTGTTTAGCATGAAACTATACAGAAATGTGGCAAAAAATTTTTTTATACAGTGCACTTACGTGCTAACCTAACTATAAGGTAAATATGGTTTAGTTGTCATTACTGTCTCAGATATATTAACTGCGATACCCTGAAAGAGTAAATTTACCTGGTAACCATTTCAGGCTGGGTCGATCTGGAAGCCAAGGTTATTTTTAAAAAATCGATGCTGATTTGAACCCATGACCTTCAAACTCGCATGCGAGCGTCTAGCCGCTACGCCACAGCGGCTCCTCTTCATTATAAGTTGACTGAAATTATGTGCTATGCATATGATATAATGAAATACGCAAGGCAATGTAGACTGATCCAATACTCTCATAAGACGAGAGACCATCATGTATCAAAGTTTATTAGAAAGCGCCGCTGGAACTGCACCGGCCATGCACTCAGAATGGATGACCAGACTCCTACATCAAGCTCTTATATGGACACCGGTCAAGCACTCAGAATGGATGACCAGACTCCTACATCAAGCTCTTATATGGACACCGGTCATGCACTCAGGATGGAGAAGACCAGACTCCTACATCAAGCTCTTATATGGACACCGGTCAAGCACTCAGAATGGAGAAGACCAGACTCCTACATCAAGCTCTTATATTGACACCGGTCAAGCACTCAGAATGGAGAAGACCAGACTCCTACATCAAGCTCTTATATGGACACCGGTCAAGCACTCAGAATGGAGAAGACCAGACTCCTACATCAAGCTCTTATATGGACACCGGTCAAGCACTCAGAATGGAGAAGACCAGACTCCTACATCAAGCCCTTATATGGACACCGGTCAAGCACTCAGAATGGAGAAGACCAGACTCCTACATCAAGCCCTTATATGGACACCTGAAGGGAAAAGAAAACGGGGAAGACCACGAGAGACCCTGAGTAGAACCATCATCAGGGAAGGCTCAACCATGTGCCCAACAAACACCCACAACCTCAAACAGGTGGCAACGAACCGCCAGACATGGAGAGCTACGACCTCTGCACTATGCGCCGCACTAGGCACAAAAGAAAAGACTAACTAACTAATATATATTGTGCAATATGTTTCTGACGTAATTATATAGAAGACAAACTGACAGGCAGTCAGATTAACAGACAAGTTTTGATATGCCTAAATACTGACAGTAAACTGATGAACAGATTAACAGGCAGATATTGATATTCCTATATACTGACAGTAAACTAGTAGATAGATTAACAGGCAGATATTGATATTCCTAATACTGACAGTAAACTGATAAGCAGATTAACAAGTAGATATTGATGTGCCTATATACTGACAGTAAACTAATAGATAGATTAACAAGTAGATATTGATTTGCCTATATACTGACAGTAAACTGATAGATAGATTAACAGGTAGATATTGATATGCCTATATAATGACAGTAAACTAATAGATAGATTAACAAGTAGATATTGATATGCCTATATAATGACAGTAAACTAATAGATAGATTAACAAGTAGATATTGATATGCCTATATAATGACAGTAAACTTATAGATAGATTAACAAGTAGATATTGATATGCCTATATACTGACAGTAAACTTATAGATAGATTAACAGGTAGATATTGATATGCCTATATAATGACAGTAAACTAATAGATAGATTAACAAGTAGATATTGATATGCCTATATACTGACAGTAAACTAATAGATAGATTAACAAGTAGATATTGATATGCCTATATACTGACAGTAAACTGATAGATAGATTAACAGGTAGATATTGATATGCCTATATAATGACAGTAAACTTATAGATAGATTAACAAGTAGATATTGATGTGCCTATATACTGACAGTAAACTGATAGATAGATTAACAAGTAGATATTGATATGCCTATATACTGACTGTAAACTGATAGATAGATTAACAAGTAGATATTGATATGCCTATATAATGACAGTAAACTGATAAGCAGATTAACAAGTAGATATTGATGTGCCTATATACTGACAGTAAACTAATAGATAGATTAACAAGTAGATATTGATATGCCTATATAATGACAGTAAACTTATAGATAGATTAACAATTAGATATTGATATGCCTAAATACTGACAGTAAACTTATAGATAGATTAACAAGTAGATATTGATATGCCTATATACTGACAGTAAACTTATAGATAGATTAACAAGTAGATATTGATATGCCTATATAATGACAGTAAACTTATAGATAGATTACCAGGCAGATATTGATATGCCTATATACTGACTGTAAACTGATAGATAGATAAACAAGTAGATATTGATATGCCTATATAATGACAGTAAACTGATAAGCAGATTAACAAGTAGATATTGATGTGCCTATATACTGACAGTAAACTAATAGATAGATTAACAAGTAGATATTGATATGCCTATATAATGACAGTAAACTTATAGATAGATTAACAATTATATATTGATATGCCTAAATACTGACAGTAAACTGATAGATAGATAGATTAACAAGTAGATATTGATATGCCTATATAATGACAGTAAACTTATAGATAGATTAACAATTAGATATTGATATGCCTAAATACTGACAGTAAACTGATAGATAGATTAACAAGTAGATATTGATATGCCTATATACTGACAGTAAATTTATAGATAGATTAACAAGTAGATATTGATATGCCTATATACTGACAGTAAACTTATAGATAGATTAACAATTAGATATTGATATGCCTATATACTGACAGTAAACTTATAGATAGATTTACAAGTGGATATTGATATGCCTATCTACTGACAGTAAAATGATAGATAGATTAACAATTAGATATTGATATGCATATATACATACAGTAGACTGACTGACAGATTAACAGGCAGATATTGATATGCATATATATAGATGGGTTGTTATACCCTCCGGGTTGCAACCCCCATGGATTACAAAGAACTCATTCTGGATGGTAAGCCAACAGGACTAATCCCAGATAACCTTTGTTCAGTTATAACTGGGGCGCCCGTAATTGCTACACAAACCTGGTGTAACCTGTACTTCTATGCGGATAACGGTAGATAAGATAAAAGATCTGGTGGGCCATACCTGGTAACCTCTGGGGAAAATGATGACCTTGTCCCACTTGATAGTCTCAAAATCCACATACATTTCGTTCCTCTGACAACTGACTCTTTTCTTTTTGCTTCTCTTGTGTCGACTAATAGAACTGTCAGTATCTCGCTTGTGTCGACTAAATATGATGTTTCTCTCTCGCTTGTGTCGACTGAATATGCTGTTTCTCTCTCGCTTCAAAAGACCATTCAAATGTCTCCGATATCTAACTTTAGTGTCTCTCCGAAATCTCATTCTCCACATGTTTTCTGATATCTCAGAACTGTCGTCTTTGGCGCGTGCTGTTTTCACGGTGTTTTCTTGTAGAAATGTCATATGTTTTTGGCTTCTTTGTGCTTTCTTTTTGGTCCTTGTTCGGTGTTCTAGGGACGATTGGTGTCCGCTGGAAATGTTTACAGTTGATGGTTGAATGTCTTTAAGTGATAGGAATGTAATATTGTTATTTTGATTTTGTGTTTCGTTACCGTCTTTATCTGTGTTATATTGTTGATTAACGGTATTGGCAGAATCCTGTAGCAAAGCAAATGCTTTGCTTTGAATATTATTTGAAATATCAACGCTTGTTGCAGAGATAAATTCTACTAAACCTTGAAAGTAATGAGCACCCGATGAAGCGTTACTGTTGTTGAAATCATTCGCCTTGTTACCAAGTTGAAGATTTTCTTCTAGAAGAAAACGATGGCCCCTTTTCTTCAGTGTATCTCTTTCTTCTCTCCGATGAGGAACTTCTGTTAGTGTCTCTGACTTTCTAGAGAATATGACCAAAATTGGGCCTTTTCCGTGGTCGTTGTTCAAATTGACCATCAAATCGTTTACGTAACTACCGGAGCAATCTTGACAGCTTTCGTTGTTTTTAGAATCTGTACAATTTCCGCAAGCCAGAGTACTGATTTCTAAATCTCTCTGACCGGGAGTTGTCCAGCCTTGAACCGCTGAGGTCAAGTTAAAGCTCACCCAGGAATTGTGGACATTGGTCATTGTCTTTTCTGCGAGCAGGCGACATTCCACATCGACGAACTCGCTTTTTTCCGAGATGCTAATTTGGTAAGTCATTTTCCTTGTGGCCAGTTGATTCACCGTCGGACTTGTCTCTCGTTTGCTGTCCCGGGTGGACAAAATAGAGTCTAAGTTCTGCGTAATGGATGGTTTCGGTCCCTGATGAGATGTTTACATCAAAGACAAGCTTCTGTCTTTTTGTGGTCACTTTTTCAGACATCAAAGAGGAATCTGCGAACAATAAATATGAAATCATTACAATATTAGATGTGTCTTTCAGGTTATACCACTATGAAATATTTGCCCTAGTACATTTGTCTTACATTTATGTAAATGATTTGATAGCCAGACGAAATAAAAATAGTTTTTCCTCATTTTTTTTTTAAACAAGGTCTTGACGGTTCTTTATAAACACATTACCCTAGATGACGTCACAGGACAGTCCAACATTTTAGAGGGAGGTAAGACTTGATTTCCCGGATCTCTGATGCTTTTAACAACACCAAAACATCTAGCACTGGCCCTAACCCTAACCCACTTTTGTCCCACAAGAGAGTGCAGCATAGGTCCCACGACTGCATGCAGCCTAGGTCCCACGACTGCATGCAGCCTATCTAACATCCCCTGAAATATTAGACTGTCCCGTGACCTGTGGATTTTCCCTGTTTGGGGTAGGATATTAATGAAGCACCGTCTTGATCAATTATGACTAAAATAGTAATAGGTGAAACAGTAATCGGTACTAAATTGTGCTCTGTTAAGTGCAGATATTTTGGCGACAAATACACCCAGTTGTCCACATGTTCCAATGGCTTCAGACGGAGAAGCATATTGGGCAGTATACTAGCCTTAACCTAGGAAAAGGAAATTCAACCTTAACCGTAGGGTTGGTTGGTGGCCGGTCAAGAACATCGCTCTTCTGATCCGGCAGCTTCTACAGCTTGCTTTGTTTCAAAAGTATTAGTGCTATCTTTCCTTTAGGTTAAACAAGGCAGATATCTACAATACTGCCCGGGAGACGGTTCGTGTAAGACGATAAAACACCATCGCCGGAGGAGAAGAAAAAGTACCACCAACCTTTTTGTTGGTTTTACTTCCGTATGAATCAGTGTGTATTGCTTGTAAATACAGTAAAATCTGGCTAACACGAATTCGCTTAAGACGAACATTTGGTTAACAGGAACACAATTTGTGTCCCAGCAGATGGGTAAGGTGTGGAGGGCATTCTTCTTCTTCTTCTTTTTTTTCTTCTTCTTCTTCTTCTTCTTCTACTTCTTCTTCTTCTTCTTCCTCTTCTTCTTCTTCTTCTTCTTCTTCTTCTTCTTCTTCTTCTTCTTCTTCTTCTTCTTCTTCTTCTTCTTCTTCTTCTTCTTCTTCTTCTTCTTCTTCTTCTTCTTCTTCTTCTACTACTTCTTCTTCTTCTTCTTCTTTTTTTTCTTCTTCTTCTTCTTAGCCTTCACTGGCAGAAAACTCTGGGGGAAAGTTCTGGTTGTTCGCCTACTTCTGGACTGTGGTCTTTTTCCAGAGCTTGAGTTTTGCGTGCACATCCATTTTACAGATCTGGGTTACTTGAATGCAGACTGATGGTCCCTTGCCTCTAAGGCAGATTCGCTACGACTTCGAAGGAAACAGCCTAATTAGACGCCTTTTAAGACATGCCCTTGAAGGGGATGGGGGGGGGGGGGGTCTATTATATTTTCCATACAATTAGGCCCCAGAGCCACCACTGGGAGTGTGTATTATATTCTCCATACAATAAGCCCCAGAGCCACCACGGGGAGGGTGTATTATATTCTCCATACAATAAGCCCTAGAGCCACCACTGGGAGGGTGTATTATATTCTCCATACAATAAGCCCTAGAGCCACCACTGGGAGGGTGTATTATATTCTCCATACAATAAGCCCCAGAGCCACCACTCGGAGTGTGTATTATATTCTCCATACAATTAGGCCCCAGAGCCACCACGGGGAGGATGTATTATATTCTCCATACAATTAGGCCCCAGAGCCACCACTGGGAGTGTGTATTATATTCTCCATACAATTAGGCCCCAGAGCCACAACGGGGAGGGTGTATTATTCATAATCTATTAGTTCTTAGTCAGGACGAACTTCTTTAGCATGACTTCTTAATTTGTCCGACCCTTGGAATTCATCGATCTTTTATGGTAGATACCCTCAACATTGTCTAAGATTTGTATAAATCAGTATTTATCATGCCTTGGACGAAGACTAAAGTCAAGAAGTGGACGAACAGCCAGCATTTTCCGCCTGAGTTTACAGCTGGCGAACGCCAAAAAGAAGAAGAAGAAAACCCTCAACTATTTTTCTGACATCTCCATAAACCGTTAAACATCAAGATAACATAGAAATGGGTGCCTCGGCAGATTTTTCTGGCATTCCTGTAAATCAGCATTTGTTACCAGGTACCAGCGGCGTCCAAACCAAAAAGACGTTGTAGTGGGGTGGCGAACCTCATGGGAGCTTAATCGTAGTTTCAGTGCATAATATTAATAACAGGCTGGTGGGGTCGGTTTTTTTTTTGGGGGGGGGGAAGGGTGGGGGGAGGAGAGCTACAGTTGCAGGCTCGAACTGGCAGGTTTGCAGATTATAACTCTCCGGAAGTGCCCAGCGAGTCCAAAAGTTGATATTAAGACCCGACATAGGAGAAAACCTCCTCTCTGGTCTGCGGCAGTGACACTAGAAACGTAGTCCTGACTTTTCGTTCCCGGGCCGTACAGGGTTCAGTAGCAACGTAAGAATGGCGGATTAAGCAGCGAATGACGAACTGGTTCACTAATTTCGTGTTTTGGCAGTAGGGTCAGGAGATAGATTGTGTTAGATCTAGATTCGCATGTGCATCCTCGTGTGGAAATGTTTGACTATAGGTTGCTTTGAAGTGAATGCGAACTCTCATCTTGTTTAGCTAGAGTGACTCATGTATTGTTTTCTGCGAAGCACGCTAGTTTTATGTTCAGTAAAATAAACATTTGTTGAACGTGATTATTGTATTCCATTTGTTTGATTTAGAACTTAACTTGTAGTTCGTGCACGTGGTCTGGCTAGTTGCTGCTTATGTGTTGTGGATATTGTTTAACTCACTACTGACATATTCTTCGCCTGGGCCATGACTAGAAGAACCCTTGCCTCTCCTTTCCTTTCCTCATCCTGTTTTTGCAGTTCAGAGGGGAGCTACTTACTGTCCTAACCCAGTATCGTTCTCCTCTTCTTCCTTATCCCCCCTCCCCCGCTCCCCCCCCTCCACTTTTTTTCTCGCTTTCCGCTAGCTCAGTACTGTGCCGAATGACAAGTTAATACAATATGTTTTGAAATAACATGAAATGTATTAACATTTTTAACGCGAATCTCGATAAATGAATCAAACGGACCGCATAGATTTTAGGTCAATGTGGTGCTTAAGCAGGTTTACTGGCTTCAGCAGTGACAAGTTGCTGCTTGTGACAAAGTTAGCCGTCACATTCACCTCCATTTGTAGTCAGTAAGGATATCGTTCTGTAGCTCCTGAGTTGAGCGCATGGCGCGACAATGTGAGATAATATGTTTCATTTGAAATCCTTTTCGATTACCTCAATACGGATCGCTTAACCTCTTTACCATGGGGGGGGGGGGGGGGGGTCTTTCCCAGTACCCTTCCTTAAAATAGGGGTGTGGGAGGGGGTGACTTCAAAGAACCGGAGCCTACAGATCTGGCGCCGATGCCAGGAACTAGGAAACCAGCGATTTCCACGACGTCTGCTGGTTGGTTCCACAGAAAACTCACAGGTGAACGTCTACGTCTAAATATTTGCCGCGTCATATGAAATACGACTTCCTGGCCCGTGATAGCCCAAAATAAATAACTTGTTATGTTTGGCTATTTATTTCTTTGATAACGGCACCTCCTGGGCTAATGACGGGTCTATCGTTGTGTCAAGTGATGAATGGCGCGGAGAAGTCTTGTTTTAGAATCGTGTTTAACAATGGTAAAGTGCTACTTCCTATGAAAATTCAACATTGTGTCGTAATCTCTAATGTTGGAATGCGTTGTTTTACAGGTGTGGGGTCTCAATCTACGTGGTAATTTTAAATTCAGTGCTGTGTTAATTTTTTTTTTAATACTAAGTTGTCGTTTCGCCAGTTGGTCTGTCAGAAGCTAAAACCATACGTCGAAGATATACTGGGTGATTACCAAGCGGCATCTGGTCTCGGAAGCTGAAAATATTTTGGTCATATCAAGTGCCAATGATAGGGGGAAAAAATAGCAGAAGGCATGGTACCAGGAAGGACGGACAGGGGCCGACCAACACGAAGATGGGCACACGATATAAGTGACTTCTTGAATATAAAAGAGCACGAGGCAAGAGAGCTGGCAAGAGACCGAGTGTCTTTCATGCAGGCCGTAATGAGAGCGACGTTCTGTAAAGGACCTGCTAGATAATGATAAGTGAACAGGTTTCCGACAGAACAGATCAACAACAGATCAGATATTCATTTTACGGCAAATAGCCGTAAGGGATGTACATACAGAAGGGATGTACATACAGAAGGGATGTACATACAGAAGGGATGTACATACAGAAGGGATGTACATACAGAAGGGATGTACATACAGAAGGGATGTACAT
Source organism: Candidula unifasciata (assembly GCA_905116865.2). Taxonomy (NCBI): domain Eukaryota; kingdom Metazoa; phylum Mollusca; class Gastropoda; order Stylommatophora; family Geomitridae; genus Candidula; species Candidula unifasciata. The sequence goes on along the minus strand of CAJHNH020000961.1, from coordinate 62,294 downwards.
ACAGAAGGGATGTACATACAGATGAGATGTACATAATGTTTTTGTGGATTTTTTAAATGTATATGATAGCGTACATAGAAACAGTGTATGGAATGCTATGAAGGACTTTGGAATACCAAAGAGGTTATTCACCATGACCAAACTATGTATGGAAGACACTTATAGTTTTGTGATACATAATAGCAGAAAGTCAGACCTTTTTCAAATAATATCTGGTTTAAAGCAAGGTGATGCTCTGTCCCCACTTCTTTTTAATATGGCCCTAGTGAAAATTATAAGGAAATTGAAAGAAGAGTGCACTATAGGACTAACTACAATAATACTTGGGAAGTAAATGAAGCCGGCTTGTTGACTACGTCACCAATCATGTTCTGATCGGTCTACTAAAGAATATGGATCCATCACCATATGCCCCGATAAGCCACCAGTATGAAAGGTACCCTGTACTTCCTTTATTCAAATATCTTGAGGGAACAACCCAGTCAAAGAAACAAAGAATGTTGTATTATCACCAGCGAGACAGTCAGCCATGCCCGTTAGTAACCACAGATGTGCCTCACAAGAAGATAGTGGTAATGAGCTTCAACCAAAATGCTGTAGCAATTAGTCACAGGAAAATAAGAGCAGTTTTTACAGTCGTCTGTGGCTTAGGCGTTGTTTACGTGCTTCATAATACTGGCGCGCCGAGTTCGATCCCAGCTGCGGACGGTTTGTCTTGCGTTGGTTTCTACATTGGTACCAAGAGCTGACCGTTTACAAACTTGTGATCGTAACATTTAGCTAGAGAAACTACAAAAGCCAAAAGATGCTGGGTTTTTTTTTCTGCAGCGTCATGTAAACTATAAGCTACTAACGTTATTATTTTTTCTGAGGGAATATATTCCTCTTCTTTATCTTCTTCTTCTTCTTCGCGTTCACCGCTGCAATCTCCGGCGGAAAGTTCTGGTTGTTTTTCCACCTCTGGACTTTAGACTTGTTCTAGAATCTGAATGTTGCGTGCACAACCGTTTTACAGATCTGACTTTCTTTGTATGCAGACTGTTGGATCTTCGCCTCGCAGACAGGTGCACTCTGACTTACAAGGAAGTACCCCTGATTAGTCGCCTTTTACAACATGCTTGTGAGGAGGCAGTGGGTCTATTATTTCTTCACTAAAAATAGAGCCCGGAAACCCACAAAGAGATCTGAGCTTTCAATAATTTTATCATGCATGGCAGGGCAACTGAGCCATCTCGGATTGCCAGTTGTTGGTGGTGGTTGTAGTGCTTCGCTGGACAATATTTCGTCACGTTCAACCAGCATCCTTGAAGGGGGAGCTTAAGGTTATAATTGTGACTAGATTATGTGCGCCATATAAAATGGCCTAACATTGCACGCCTTCAAGAGCCCTGAAATGGACGCTTGCAGTGTTGATGCAATCAAAGGAGTCAAATTAGTTAGTTAGTTAGTTAGTTAGTTAGTTAGTTGGGTTATCCTCATTGCACTCCGGACATGTCCATAGGTGCTCAGATCCTCCCCTCAGTATGAACCGCAACGTCCGATGGCTAATAGTACCAGTTCTATGTTGATTAACAAGTCTTCTGGCGTGTCTGGTGTGCGTCTCGTTTTTTGCTGTGCCGATCTTAATTCCCAAGTCTGCCATTCTGGCGAGTGATGTGAATTCACTGCTACCAAAGTCCTCTATCCTTCCCATTTCTCTGAGGGCATTGATAATATCAGCATGATCCATAGGCTGACCGTCGGTGGTGATAGCGGATCCAGCCAACCTGTCAGCTCTTTCATTTCCATCGACGCCTGCGTGTCCCGGAACCAAAAAAAGGTGACTCCACGCACAGTGAACTTCTGTAATGATTCTAGCCATTGTCTTCGCACCCATCACCTAGACGCTGTGTGAACACAGGAAACCGCCCGGTTTCGAACACCAGCCCTGTGCTGCAGCGAGTCGCAGCTGGATTTGAAAGCAAGCTTCCTATCGACTGCGCTAACGCGGCCCCACACCTATATACATATACAAATACATGTGTGTGTATGTGTGTCTGCGCGCGCAGCTACTGAGACAGATAATAGATTTGGCCAGTTGAATACATCACCATCAAGGCATGGATAGATTGCGCTTAAGCTACCCATGATCAAGAATTAATCAAGTAACAGAAAGTATTGTGAACGGTACTCATAGAAAGAAGTAGAAAGATAGAAGAACACACTAGACAACATAAAAATCGGAAGCTATAGTTACCGTGCCGGGAATTGAACCTGTCACCTCCAGACCTTTTTTTGGGGGTGCCTAGTTGACCATGTATCTTAGTGCACTTGTATTCATGGCGAGGCGCAGACGCCGTCTGGAGGTGATTTTTATGTTGTCTAGTGTGTTCTTCTATCTTTCTACTTCTTTCTATGAGTGCCGTTTACAATACTTTCTGTTACTTGATTAATTCATAATATTTAACGGCCTCAAATGGTCCCCCACCCCCCCCCCTCTGTTTATTTATACCCATGATCAAGGTGTGTCGGTGAATGGCTTTTCTGCGGACTAAATAAGGAAAAACGTTCTCTCTGCGGCGTCCGGGTCTTAGGCGTTGCGAGTCCGATTCGTAATTCCAACGTACCACGATCGACACCCACCGCTGACTGTGTGGATTTTTATCGTGGTATGGGGCGTCGCAGGTCGACCCAGCCTTAAAAAATGGGTACTAGGATGTATGTCATGGGGAAGTAAAGACGGCCAGCGTAATGCTGACCACATTACACACCTAGTGCCGAATGGTCTGTTAAAATATGGGTGCTCTTACCATATGCCCAATGCGCCTAAATGGCGTGAAAAAGGATCTTTACTTTACTTTTACCTAAAAACGTTTTCTGTGTGTGTGTGTTGATGTGTGTGTGTTGGTGTGAGTGCGCACGCGCGTGGCTATAAACCATAAATATTTTCAGAGCGGGTTAGCACAGTACATTGAGTATTTATGCCCGACTCTAAATCAACAAGGGCTAGAAAGGTCCTTATCTACAAAGTTGCGGGGAGACTGCCTCCAGTTACGAGAGCGGGTGCAATATTTAACACTTCCTGGGAGTGGGCAACACATTTTGGGATATCAAGTTGCCAAAAGACGGATAAGTCAAGAGCCCAACTGTTTGGGGTGTTACATCAGAAATTCTGCAGCGGTGTTAAGGATAATAATTTATATACAAGACTATCAGAAGGTTCTAGTAAATAGCTCGAAGTTGTGATAACTGCTTCATAAGGGCTGCCTTTGCTCAGTGATGTATGGACAGGTTGCTGTAAAAATAGTTACAGCCAATGTGAGATGGCGCGGAGATCCATTACTTAAGCGCACTTAGTGGAACCCTAGAAATGAGGATTTGATGTGCAACGTTTGTGGGCTGGGTTTCCTGAGGTTTGACTTATCAAGAATATGGGTTTGCTTACCAGGAATGTTCTGTTTGACGCCCATGGCAGTTTCATCATCATCATATCTAGAAGCTTCCTAATTGCTTCTACCACCCTCCTCATATGTATCCTTCTTCTATTAATCATTCAAATATCCTCCACCAACCCAGTCCCAACTTCCATATCCCTTGCTATCACATACAACTCACTCCGTGTCCTTTGCATCCTTTTTACACTTTAATCTCTAGTTCCTAACTATGTGTGTTTTGTGGTCTGCCTTTATTCCTGTGATCCTCTGGGTTCCGGTGTAGAGACATTCTAGTTATTCAGTGTTATAAGGTTTTGTTAACGTGTTTCCTATTCAACCATAAGCGTCTATTCTGTACTTGTTGATTCACTGATATGTGTTTGTTTGTCTCTCACTGCTCCACATTATTGATTTTATTATACGATTTAATTACATCTACGTCTATTCTGTACTTGTTGATTCACTGGTATGTGTTTGCTTGTCTCTCACTGCTCCACATTATTGATTTTATTATACGATTTAATTACATCTACGTCTATTCTGTACTTGTTGATTCACTGGTATGTGTTTGCTTGTCTCTCACTGCTCCACATTAATGATTTTATTATACGATTTAATTACATCTACGTCTATTCTGTACTTGTTGATTCACTGGTATGTGTTTGCTTGTCTCTCACTGCTCCACATTAATGATTTTATTATACGATTTAATTACATCTACGTCTATTCTGTACTTGTTGATTCACTGATATTTGTTTGCTTGTCTCTCACGGCTTCACATTAATGATTTTATTATACGATTTAATTACATCTACGTCTATTCTGTACTTGTTGATTCACTGGTATGTGTTTGCTTGTCTCTCACGGCTCCACATTAATGATTTTATTATACGATTTAATTACATCTACGTCTATTCTGTACTTGTTGATTCACTGATATGTGTTTGCTTGTCTCTCACTGCTCCACATTAACGATTTTATTATACGATTTAATTACATCTACGTCTATTCTGTACTTGTTGATTCACTGGTATTTGTTTGCTTGTCTCTCACTGCTCCACATTAATGATTTTATTATACGATTTAATTACATCTACGTCTATTCTGTACTTGTTGATTCACTGATATTTGTTTGCTTGTCTCTCACTGCTCCACATTAATGATTTTATTATACGATTTAATTACATCTACGTCTATTCTGTACTTGTTGATTCACTGATATGTGTTTGCTTGTCTCTCACGGCTTCACATTAATGATTTTATTATACGATTTAATTACATCTACGTCTATTCTGTACTTGTTGATTCACTGATATTTGTTTGCTTGTCTCTCACGGCTTCACATTAATGATTTTATTATACGATTTAATTACATCTACGTCTATTCTGTACTTGTTGATTCACTGATATTTGTTTGCTTGTCTCTCACTGCTCCACATTAATGATTTTATTATACGATTTAATTACATCTACGTCTATTCTGTACTTGTTGATTCACTGATATTTGTTTGCTTGTCTCTCACTGCTCCACATTAATGATTTTATTATACGATTTAATTACATCTACGTCTATTCTGTACTTGTTGATTCACTGATATTTGTTTGCTTGTCTCTCACTGCTCCACATTAATGATTTTATTATACGATTTAATTACATCTACGTCTATTCTGTACTTGTTGATTCACTGGTATGTGTTTGCTTGTCTCTCACTGCTCCACATTAATGATTTTATTATACGATTTAATTACATCTACGTCTATTCTGTACTTGTTGATTCACTGATATTTGTTTGCTTGTCTCTCACTGCTCCACATTAATGATTTTATTATACGATTTAATTACATCTACGTCTATTCTGTACTTGTTGATTCACTGGTATGTGTTTGCTTGTCTCTCACGGCTCCACATTAATGATTTTATTATACGATTTAATTACATCTACGTCTATTCTGTACTTGTTGATTCACTGATATTTGTTTGCTTGTCTCTCACTGCTCCACATTAATGATTTTATTATACGATTTAATTACATCTACGTCTATTCTGTACTTGTTGATTCACTGATATGTGTTTGCTTGTCTCTCACTGGCTTCACATTAATGATTTTATTTTATTATACGATTTAATTACATCTACGTCTATTCTGTACTTGTTGATTCACTGTCTATGTTGTTTGCTTGTCTCTCACACTGCTCCACATTAATGATTTTATTATACGATTTAATTACATCTACGTCTATTCTGTACTTGTTGATTCACTGATATTTGTTTGCTTGTCTCTCACGGCTCCACATTAATGATTTTATTATACGATTTAATTACATCTACGTCTATTCTGTACTTGTTGATTCACTGATATGTGTTTGCTTGTCTCTCACTGCTCCACATTATTGATTTTATTATACGATTTAATTACATCTACGTCTATTCTGTACTTGTTGATTCACTGATATTTGTTTGCTTGTCTCTCACTGCTCCACATTAATGATTTTATTATACGATTTAATTACATCTACGTCTATTCTGTACTTGTTGATTCACTGATATTTGTTTGCTTGTCTCTCACTGCTCCACATTAATGATTTTATTATACGATTTAATTACATCTACGTCTATTCTGTACTTGTTGATTCACTGATATTTGTTTGCTTGTCTCTCACTGCTCCACATTAATGATTTTATTATACGATTTAATTACATCTACGTCTATTCTGTACTTGTTGATTCACTGTATGTGTTTGCTTTTTCATGCTATTAATGATGATTTATTATATACGATTTAATTACATCTACGTCTATTCTGTACTTGTTGATTCACTGGTATTTGTTTGCTTGTCTCTCACTGCTCCACATTAATGATTTTATTATACGATTTAATTACATCTACGTCTATTCTGTACTTGTTGATTCACTGATATTTGTTTGCTTGTCTCTCACTGCTCCACATTAATGATTTTATTATACGATTTAATTACATCTACGTCTATTCTGTACTTGTTGATTCACTGGTATTGTGTTTGCTTGTCTCTCTGCTCCATTCTGTACGATTTAATTACATCTACGATTCTGTACTTGTTGATTCACTGGTATTTGTTTGCTTGTCTCTCACTGCTCCACATTAATGATTTTATTATACGATTTAATTACATCTACGTCTATTCTGTACTTGTTGATTCACTGATATTTGTTTGCTTGTCTCTCACTGCTTCCACATTAATGATTTTATTATACGATTTAATTACATCTACGTCTATTCTGTACTGTACTTGTTGATTCACTGATTTTATTTGTTTGTCTATTTGTCTCTCACTTGCTCTCGCTCCACATTAATGATTTTATTATACGATTTAATTACATCTACGTCTATTCTGTACTTGTTGATTCACTGGTATTTGTTTGCTTGTCTCTCACGGCTTCACATTAATGATTTTATTATACGATTTAATTACATCTACGTCTATTGTACTTGTTGATTCACTGATATTTGCTTGTCTTGCTTGTCTCTCACGGCTTCACATTAATGATTTTATTATACGATTTAATTACATCTACGTCTATTCTGTACTTGTTGATTCACTGATATTTGTTTGCTTGTCTCTCACGGCTTCACATTAATGATTTTATTATACGATTTAATTACATCTACGTCTATTCTGTACTTGTTGATTCACTGATATTTGTTTGCTTGTCTCTCACGGCTTCACATTAATGATTTTATTATACGATTTAATTACATCTACGTCTATTCTGTACTTGTTGATTCACTGATATTTGTTTGCTTGTCTCTCACATTAATGATTTTATTATACGCTACGTCACATTCACTGGTATGTGTTTGCTTGTCTCTCACGGCTCCACATTAATGATTTTATTATACGATTTAATTACATCTACGTCTATTCTGTACTTGTTGATTCACTGGTATGTGTTTGCTTGTCTCTCACTGCTCCACATTAATGATTTTATTATACGATTTAATTACATCTACGTCTATTCTGTACTTGTTGATTCATTCACTGATATTTGTTTGCTTGTCTCTCACGGCTTCACATTAATGATTTTATTATACGATTTAATTACATCTACGTCTATTCTGTACTTGTTGATTCACTGATATTTGTTTGCTTGTCTCTCACGGCTTCACATTAATGATTTTATTATACGATTTAATTACATCTACGTCTATTCTGTACTTGTTGATTCACTGATATTTGTTTGCTTGTCTCTCACTGCTCCACATTTGAATGATTTTATTATACGATTTAATTACATCTACGTCTGTTCTGCCCAAGCATCAGTTAGCGAATAACTGCAGTTTATTAGTTACTGTTAACAGATGGGAGATGGGAACCTGCGTCATTGCACACGGTTATAAACCATAAGTGCTCTGCCACCAGTAGGGACAACTGATAAGAAACTGGCCGCCCGTGTCACTGCCCGCACGCAACTCCGCAGCTACAGTGAGGTTCCTTCATTTACCCCAGAGTGTTAACTCATCACCCAGAGGCTGGGTGAACCCCGGGAACCGCCTGGTTTCGAACACCGGCCGTGGGCTGCAGCGAGTCAAACACAACACACATATTTCCTTGTAACATGATATTTTGGGGGATAATCTAAGAAAACAACCCCTCACTATGCCTCTGACCAAGAAAAAGAATGCTCATAGGTTGATATTTTATTTTCAAAGTCCGCCAAAAGACACGGTCTCTAAATATCTCAGTTTGTCCGCAACATGTGCTTCACTGGCAGGAACAAAAATCTGGCAATATCAGTCTGTTTAGATTATCACTTTTTGTTTTTTGTTTTGGTTGTTATATTGCGATTTTGTTTTTTAAATAGTCTTTTTGCACGTGAATCTGTTTTTGTCTTCGGCTACTTTATGAGCTCAAGGGCCGTATTATATAGTAATTATACACCAACTTCGCTGGCCATTAAAGCTTTCTTGGCGGGACCCATGATTTAAAATAACTGTTTTGCAATTTGCATAGCGCTCGTGTTATTTATTTTATTACTCTTCCTTTAGTCGGCGTCTGAGGCCTACGCGTTGCAAACGAGCTTCGAAATGCCGGAGTGCCGGGTTCGATCCCAAATGCGGGCCTTGCGTTGGTTTCAACAGTGATATCGACAAGCCGACCGTCCATAAAGCGATGACAAACTACTGGACGTAAATTTGCGTAGAAAAGCCACAACAGCCAAAAAAAAAATGCTAGGGTGGGTAAAGGATACGCAGCTAAGTTTTTTAACTCTTCCATTAGATTTGAATACTGAAGATACCTGGCGACCACCTGAAAGTGTCTGGACCAAAGCGCGCAAGGAGATTCGTGAGCACGGAAACAGGAAAGATGGATGAGGCCTGAGACTCTTGGGGGTGGGGTGGCGTGGGGAAAGGGGGGGGGGCGGTTATATTAAAAAAAATATTAAAAACTGACCTCATAAAATGATTTTTTCATTATTAGAAGCCCTACTCAGGCTCTTGCCAGGGGCCGCAATATAGCCTGGCCATAAATATGGCCTAAAGGCTGAACGCGGTTTCTGGGACCTCTCCATGGTGATCTTCATACACATGGTGGCACGTTGTGTCATCGGGTGTTTATCGCTTGTGTGATGTCCTGGTGGGGTAGAAAGTCCGTCAAACCTCATAAACAGCGTTCAAGCGGAAAATTTGCAGATAAAAGACATTGCGAGAAAGTAAACCCACTACTCCATAAAAAGCATGTCGTAAAAGGCGACTAGATATGGGTTTCATGAAATCAAATGTTTTGGTCCGGAAAGGCAGATATCTCAGCCTAGCTGAAAACTAAAAACTACCACATAACGGCCCAACTATCTTCATAAAGGCGAATGCAGACCAAAGAAGAAGATAAAGAAGAAAAAAAAAAAAAACAACGACAACAGCAGCAGCAGCAACAACAACTCAGTTGCCAAAGAATCAACACATAGACACACAGAGTTAACATTACCTTTCTCCATGTTGATGTTAACGAAGCCGGTAACCACAAAATTACGCAAACTCTCGTACTGTGTACCAGACAGTAGCTGAAACAGATGCACCATATATTCTGGCGGTGTCGATCGAGAAAGGACCTGCTCGAACTGTATCGAACCTGATTCCTCTTCCACCCCTCGCTTCGTCCTGAAATTGGCAGTGTCACTTTTCCGACTTATAAGAGGAGAATGCGGTAATGACAAAACCTGAAAAAACCTGTCAACTTTAAGTGTTTCTTCTTTGATTTTGGAATCGCCTTTTGACAGGCTTGTTTTGAAGTGACGCAGAGCGTGGGAAATTTTATGTTTGTCCTCATGTTTTAGAGCAGCTGTCGGGTGAATGTCATTCAGGTTATCGAACAAGTCGGTATTGGATTGAAGTAAACCAAACTGATTGGTGTTTAATTTTTTGAAGTCCTTAGCATAAGAGTTAAAAATCACGTCCTCGGCGGCTTTAACTGCTGAATGTCTTTCCAAAACGTTAATTTTTGGTAAACGCATCTTTTGTCTGAATTGTTTAAGTTCATTATTTAACATTGTTTCGTCATTTTCAATTTGATCAAAGTCTGTAAAATCTGTTTTATTTACATATTGTCCCAAGTGAGAACTTCCGTTACGCATTCCAGAATTGGTCAGTTGCACGGACCCTGCTTCTGGCGGACGAGGCAAACAGAATCGAACCAGAAAAATTGGAAGCAGTAATATTCGAAACAAAACTGAAACACTCCTCATTATGAAACGCACATTATAACAGTAAGTAGCCTCACGTAAAAAATTAAACAATTATTCAACCTGTTCTTCGTGATGCTGAATCTTTTTATACTAAGCAACTTTCTGAACAACTTATAAAGCGAACTTCATCCTGGTACATTCCGGCACTGCAACATATTTGTAAGGTCAAGCAGGTAACTTTTCAAGCCAACAAGTAGTATCATTTGTGACTTTTTTCTTCTTCTTCTAAAAATTCCACGGTTTTTAGAGGGAGGAAATATTGTCTCCCACCTGTTTCTTTGCCAGCTACATGTCACGTGGTTGTAGATAAGCTGACGTCACAAGGATCTGGCGTATGCCCGGAGATAAGTGGGCTGGCTGGACGGCAGATCGAATTTACACTTGTCTCTACGATTACCTGTTACTGTAAATCATCATGCGGGAGGAGATCTGACTTTTCGGGGTCTACGTGAGGGGGAGCAGAAGCATCTAGCGGTGTATCCTACAACTACTGGGTTTAAGATTGGGCGAATATTGTTAACTATGAGCGAGCACGACGGATCTCGGCAAAGCCATGACCAAAAGCCTGCAACATTTGATCGCAGTTATGGTTTGAGCTTTGGACAACGGATGAAAATCCTGGCACACGGATAGTAACCCATAAGTGCTCCGTTCTTCTTCTAACTCAATTAATCCAGTCGTCTCCTTGTGAGATGCAGTTTTTCGTTATTTGAAGCCCTTCTCTGGCTCTTGCTGTGGGCTGCAATATAGCCCGACTTATGGTCTAATGGCTAAACGCGGTTTCTGGGACCTCTCCACGGTGATCCTCATCCACATGGTGGCACTTTGAGTCATCGGGTGTTTATCGCTTGGGTGATGTCTTGGTGGGGTAAAAGTAGATAGAGATCTAACTCACGTCTGAGTCCGAAGAGGCTCAGCACAGTGCACGGGCTCTGTAGCACCGGCGAGGATCCTGAAATACTTCGGGTAGATTTTTATCTAAGAATTTTGCCCGGGCAGCGCCGTTTGGCTACTCTTTTCGATTTCCAACTGCCAAGGTATTTTTCACTTTCGCAACAATGCACACGGGCGTCTTATCTCGTCACCCAGAGACCAGAGGGAATTACCAGAAGACCAATCAAGTCCACGTGAAAAAATCACAAGTCTTACCGGGGATTGAACCCGGAACCTCTAGCACTCAAGGCGGACACTATGCCTTGAGGCCTCGCAGCCCCTGCTTGCAGGTAAAGTCGGGGGAATCGACGTCATTTAACCGGGTTTCATCCCATATGGCTGGGTTTTCTCTCCGCGGAATGACTAGCAGAGTCTGCCGAGAGTGTCCCAAAAAGCATGAACACTGTAACCCCGGCGACGATCCTAATGGGTCTGCGTAAAAATTGCACTCTGAACCGAATGGTGCAGCTGTGAAACGAACCCAGGCCTTTAAAGCTTGAGGCAAACGCCTTGACCACTTCATCGCGGGTACCGCTCGCAACATATCACTGAAGCAGTATTGGTAATGACTGTCATTTCTGCTTCAACTGTAAACTGCCGCGGAAAGTTCTGACTGCTGGTTCACTTCTTGTTTCACAATGTGAGTTTTGCGTGCACATCCGTTTTGTTTTAGAGCTCTGGTTTATCCGTTTGCAGACTGTTCGTTTCTCATGCAGATGTACTTCCCCTTTGAAGGAAACTACCATACCAAGTCCACTTTTGAGACAAGCTTATTTGGGGGCATGATCCCCCTCCCCCTCCACCTCTGGGAAGATCTGAACATCCAGGATGGATACGGGTGAGTGTGAGATCATGTGAGCTGCGTGGTCCAGATGTATGGTTCCCGCCTCGACTGCTGGGGGTCCTGGGTTCAAACCCCGATGAAGGCTGGGATTTTTTTCCACGTCAACTTCTAGTAATTTCCCCTACTCTCAGGGTAGTAAGACTTGACGCCCGTATGTATTGTTGCGCAAGTAAAAAATACCCAGCAACATTTTGAGTTAAAAATCTACCCAAAGTATTTCAGGATCCTCGCCTGAGTTCACGTGCACTGAGCTGAGATTCTTCAGACTCAGGATTGAGTTAGAAGTAGAACGGAGCTCTTATGGGTGATGTCCCGTGTGCCATGCTGTTGATCCGTCGACTAAACTAAACTTAACTAAACTAATCATCATCAGGTGCCTTGCCGAC
>CAJHNH020000961.1:0-45000 GCA_905116865.2 Candidula unifasciata | reverse complement strand
GGAGGAGTAGTAGTAGCAGTAGCTGTCTGAGTAGTAGTAGCAGTAGGAGTAGTAGTAGCAGTAGGAGTAGGAGTAGGAGTAGTAGTAGCAGTAGCAGTAGCAGTAGTAGTAGTAGTAGCAGCAGTAGCTGTCTGAGTAGTAGTAGCAGTAGTAGTAGCAGTAGCAGTAGGAGGAGTAGTAGCAGTAGTTGTAGTAGTAGTAGTAGTAGTAGTAGTAGTAGTAGTAGTAGTAGTAGTAGTAGTAGTAGTAGTAGTAGTAGTAGTAGTAGTAGTAGTAGTAGTAGTAGTAGTAGTAGTAGTAGTAGTAGTAGTAGTAGTAGTAGTAGTAGTAGTAGTAGTAGTAGTAGTAGTAGTAGTAGTAGTAGTAGTAGTAGTAGTAGTAGTAGTAGATGAAGAAGAAGAAGAAGAAGAAGAAGAAGAAGAAGAAGAAGAAGAAGAAGAAGAAGAAGAAGAAGAAGAAGAAGAAGAAGAAGAAGAAGAAGAAGAAGAAGAAGAAGAAGAAGAAGAAGAAGAAGAAGAAGAAGAAGAAGAAGAAGAAGATGATGATGAAGAAGAAGAAGACTCACCACAAAGTGTCTGTTACAGTAATTCTGAAAAAGCGATGCCAAAAAAAAAAATTGTCTGCTCTACTGCGTACCTCCAGAAAAGAAGCCCTGATGGTAAGCAACAGACCAGTTTATTTAGACTGACAGGTAGGTGGATAGATAAGTTTGCAAGTAGTATGTACGTGGTAGACAAGCAGTAAGTAGGTAAGTAGTTGCATGGGTAGACAGGAAGGCAGGCAGGTCGATAGTTCAGTAGGTAGATAGATAGGCAGGCAACAGTTAGGTCAGAAGCCACTAGACTTAGAAATATACTACCTCTTCCAGTTGCATACGGTGTGTCCTCAGCAGCTTAGTCTAGAGGTCATTCAGTAATCCGTGGTGTTGCTGGCAACACACTGAACAATATTCTGATCTACACGAGCCACAGAGACATAAATAACCTATTCCTAACTGACACGAGAAGTCAAAACTTCTTGGGAGTCGATCTTCTCCCGAACGTTATTACACATTTATCTGACAAGAGCGGAAAACATGAGCCAGGTGAATTGGGAATAGAATTCAGGGAAACAAATTATCTTATCGAGTGGATGTTTTTATATTATGGATTCAAACAGGTGCCGGCTATTTGTGTACATACTGAAGTAAGTAACTAAGTTTCTAAGTAGATGGAATCTACCCCTCTTTCTATAGCAGTAAAGAGAAAGATAGAAGAATATCTCAGCGATGACAACACGAAGAAAAAAAATTATGGACATTTTCAGGGAGAATGTAAAGTTTAAGAGCAAAATAATAATAACAACAACAATTGACTGACTTTCTACCCCACCAGGGCATCATACAAGCGATAAACACCCGATGACACAATGTGCCACAATGTGGATGAGGATCACCGTTGAGAGGTCCCAGAAACCGCGTTCAGCCTTTAGGCCATATTTATGGCCCGGCTATATTGCGGCCCCTGGCAAGAGCCAGAGTAGTATAATATAGCATTTCCAAAATTAGTCACATCCCTTTGTTGACCAGCTCCGAAAGTTGACCCGATGTTAATTCGTCGGGCGATCATCATAAATTCTCAATGCAAGATAAATTATCTATAACTAAATTGCCTATTATTATAAATTACCTATAAACTGCAAAAATTACACATGACGACGGAAAACTTGCACATAAACAGCCACAGAGAGCTGGGTGGCAAAGACAAGCAATTTATTACTCGGATTAAAACACACATATAGAAAGGGTAAAGAATACCCATGCTGTCTTTGAAGTTTTACCTAAAGATCGAGAAAAGATTTTTGAAAAACGAACGAAAAGTATATTAGCAAACTTCACAATATAACAAATACAAACAAAACGTGAATGTTGCGGCTATTGAGCCTTCATCAGCACATGCAAATGAAACATTACTACACAGATACACAAAATCACTTAGCTGGTATCTCGAAGCAGCCGGGTCGGTTGTTTCTAAAGATCGAGGTGATTAATCAAAGATTGCACACTGAAGAACAACGAGTCTTCATCCAGAATCTGGGTTTTACGACCTTGCTCGTTGGGGAAGTAATTAGTCTTTTCTTGTTTTCTCCCTCAACGGGGCCCCGGAATCCACTCGGGAAAAGCATTGTTTAATTGCCTAGTAATAATACGATACAATAATAACAGTAGTAATAGTAATAATAATCGTAATAATGTTACATTCTAAAAGAAGTGCGTAAACAGATCTTTAAAAGGAGAACATCTATACCAGAGATGGGAAACCTCCTGTTGTTGGTTATGAAGACAAAACAAAGCCATTATGACCGTAACACCCAGATTCACTTGTAGCATGATATTGTTATGGGACAATCTACTGTTATAATCCCTTGCTACGCCTCTGGCCAGACACACTCACCCCCCGAAGCAATTTTATGTATTTAGCGACATCAGTTTCTTGTTATCACTGTTTAGGTTACCACTTCTTGATTGTTGATATTTTGAATTTTTTTTTTTTTTTTTTTGTGTTTCGCTCTTTTGTGAGCTCAAGGGCCACATTATATTGAATTACATCAGCTTCGATGGGCAATATTTTGCCCACCTATAATCTATACCTTGTACATTTTTAGACAGGGCCACTTTTTTGGAGGAAGAGGGGAGAGGGATTCAATGCGCCTAAACCACCTGGTTCCACTGGCGCTGTCTGAAGTTATTTGATCGCAGGCTGACGTTTTAGCCGCACTGCACATTGACCCCATCCAGCAGACTGGCTATCATTGCCCGATCAGGCCAACTATGCCTAATGTCGGCAATACTCATCGGAAGAAATACAAGAGAGACAATCCTATTTCAGACTCTGTTTTTTAGAGGAACCGAAATAAATTCTTGGCATTCAGCCCTCCTACAGATTTCGGTTGGGGGTGGGGCCTCAAAGGGCCTCTAGACCTAAAGGTTCTAGCACCACTGCTTCTTTGGGGTGGTGGTGGCTGGGGGGGGGGGTGTTAAACTTCTTACACATTTTTGTTATGAGAATGAGTTGGGGTTGGTTCTGCGACGTCCTGTAAGGATACGCAACGAACCTTAGCTGACTCAATCTGGCAGGAATGTAGCAAAATTCAGCATCTTCTAATGGGTACGTCAGACAGAAATTACACGATCTAGTGTATCGTAACGGGGAGAAGTACGCTGGAGTAATTATGAGCGTGGGAAAGTTATAAGGAGGAAGAGGAGACCAAGAGGGAAGATGCTGGGCAGATAGAAGATGGAAGACCCTCTGGAAGTAGTCAACCATCGGTGCCTGGAGACCACGGAGTTGTGTCCACTGGTTTTGGGAACATCGTCTGCTATGACGAAAGTCCGTTACGGGAGTGGCCGTCTCTGCCACACAGTCCACATAGACTGACAGTAAACGTGATAGAAACTCCTGGATGGTCATGAATACCACAAGGCATGGACCATTGAAAGAATAAAAAAGTGTGTGCGATCAACACTAACATGTTCACGATTTCTCTAGCCTGCTTATAAAATATCTTCTCGCTTCTTTTGATATCAAAGTGGTTCTGAAAATAATGTTTAATGTGCGCCCTCTAGCGAGCGCTGTTTCTGCTCCCTGTTATTATTGTGTCTATCGTTGAGTCGACGGTTTGGAATGCAAGGCGAGCATTCCAGGCGCTCATCAAATATACGTTCTGGAATAAGTACGAGACACGCACTCAGGTAGGAGGACTGCGGGTAAACTGGATAGCGAGCATGAACTGCCAGGCTGGCGGTAATAAGTTTGAACCCTCATTAGAGGAGCCGACAAAAAGAAAACATTGGAGTGGATGGGGTCCCTAAGGCTCCCTAACGAATTTTGAGGGGGCCGCTCAAGAAGCAGCTCTTGTTAAAGTGTTTTCCCCCGTGTGGGTTCTCGGGCCCAATTGGGGTTGGGGGGGGGGGGGAATTACAGAACCCCTGCCGTCCAACAAGCATGCCGTAAAAGGCAACCAATAAGGATTTTTAAAATTCGAAGTCGGAGTGCATCTGCTTGCGAGGCGAGGAAACAACAAATAAGCCATATCTCTTAAAAAGATGTGCACGAAAAACTCAAGTTTAGGAACAAAAGTCCAGAAGCGGATGAACATCCAGAACTTTCCACCAGAAGTTCGAGATTGTGAACGCGAAGAAGTTTGAGTGCTGGATAATAATAATATTTAAAATAAAATGCTGAATGGTCAATAAATTTATTTATGAGCATGATGACGGATTTTTTCACAAATGACCTTGGCTTCGAGTGCGACCTTGGCTTCGAGGTCGACCTAGCTTTGACTAGATACTAGGTAAAGTCCTGGGAAGTAAAGGTGACCTTTGAGATGCTGACCTCATTACATTACCCAGTAAATGTCAGTTGGTCTATAAAATATAGATCTAACGCCTGAAGGTGAGGCAAAGAATCCTTTACTTTACCTACATTAATATATGTTAACATAATAGCAATATCATGATAAATGAAGGCGATTATACTTTTCTACAGTTCCTATTTGTTTTTAATACAATGTGTGTGTGTGTGTGTGTGTGTGTGTGTGTGTGTGTGTGTGTGTGTGTGTGTGTGTGTGTGTGTGTGTGTGTGTACTGATATATTGCGGGGTCCGTGGCTTAGATGTTGCTAGTCCGACTCGTAATTCCCACGTACCGCGATTGAAACCCACTGCTGGCTGCATGGATTTTTATCATGGTATGGGGCTTCGCAAGTTTACCCAGCTTAAAATTGCTACCAGGATGTATGTCCTGGGGAAGTAAAGACGGCCGGTGTACTGCTGACCACATTACCCGCCTAGTGCCGATTGGTCTGTAAAAATATGGGTGCTCTTCCAATATGCCCAATGCCCCTAAAGGCATGAAAAGGGATCTTTACTTCACTTTACTTACTGATATATTACGATGGGGAACTCCGTGGTCTCGAGGCATGGTGTCCGCCTCGAGTGCTAGAGGTTCGGGGTTAAATCCCCAGTAACGGCTGGGATTTTTTCACATGACTTGGACTTCTAGTTATTCCCCCTGGTCTCTGGGTAGTGAGATCAGACGCCCGTGTGCATTGCTGGGCACCCAAAAATCCCCTGGCAGTTGGAAATCGAAAAGAGTAGCCAAACCGCGCTACCCGGGATCAAAATTTGGAGTTGAAAGTCTGCCGAAAGTATTTCAGGATGTTTCAGGATCCCCGCCGGTGCTTCAGAGCCTGTGCGCTGTGCTGAGCTTCTTCTGACTCAGACGTGAGTTAGAAGAAGAACCCGCAACCTGAAAGCAACCCGTGTGCCATGATGTTGATCCGTTGTTCAAAATCATCTCGAAACCAAACCATATTCCAGTGTTGTGCAGTTCGGATAGCTCGGCTCAGTCTAATCCTTGCAATAATATGTTAACATGTTAAGTACACGTAAACACATGTGCACACACATACACTCTCGCATAATATGCAAGTTTGTTTCTTTATATGCTGGAGTGAAACACTGAACTGTGGATGTTTTTTTTTTCCCCATCTGTGTCCGTGAAAGTTTCTTTCATAAACTACAGATCCAGAAAATGGCTGGTGACTGGTTGCTACTAAACTGGCAATAGGTCTTATGCAGTATGCGTGTGCAGGTTTTTCATGTTTCGTACTTGCTGCTTTCTCAGACGATGAATTGCATTTCTAGCAGCTGAAAGTTGGTGTTGACGCTCTAGCACATTGGTTCTCAACCTGTGGGTCGCGTGACTCTTTTTTGGGGTCGAATGATCCTTTCACAGGGGTTTCCTAAGACCATAGGAAAATGCTTATTCATTGATGTTATGAAGTAACAACGAAAATTATATTATGTTTGGGGTTGCCACAAATGAGGGAATGTATTAAAGGGCAATAGGAAAGTTGAGAGCCACTGCTCTAGCAGCTGACTTATGCAGTCAGTGCGTGTGCTTGGTGCTGGTTCTTTCGGGACTCAAACCCATTCCACAGAAGGCATTGTTGAAAATTTGGTGAGATTCTTGCTGGCACAGAAATAGAGCAATCAGGGGTGACCGGTTACCACTACGTTGAAACATGACCAACGAATCTCTCTCTCTCTCCCTTCCTCCCATCCCTCTCTCTCTCTCTCTCTCTCTCTCTCTCTCTCTCTCTCTCTGTGCGCGCGCTCACACTGATACATTATGGATTGGTATAAATGTACACGCATATAGGCATACACATATTCTTTTTCTCTCTCACACACACACATACATTCACACAACTATGATAACAGAAAACAACATTAACAAACAACATCATAATTTCAACTAGACAAATCATAATTGCATCTACAGGTTTTATTTCATGCAAAATAAAAACTACCCTGACTGGATAAGACACATCAGAAGAAGCTAAACAAACAAATATTCATATTGTCACTAGAGCTGGGGAAGCTTGGGGATTTACAACAATACTGCTGAAGAAAACAATCAAAGAGAAACAAGAAAAGAAGCATTTAAATAAGTCCATTCACTGGTTATACCATTTACATGTAATATCTACGTCTTCTATCTTTTTAGTTCTCTCTGCCAGTGGTTTTCACATGAGAAGGCCACCGGCCTCAACAAAGGCTGTGTTTCGACGCATCTCTTCCACTATTCCACACAGTTTGATTTACATCAGAATGCCAACCGGCCAAATCTGGGATCTCTACTGTATGTAGAGAGCATGTCTTCCACTGTTCCACACAGTTTGATTTGCATCAGAATGCCAACCGGCCACGTCTGGGATCTCTCTACTGTATGTAGAAAGCATGTCTGTAGCACATGTTCAGTATTATGTGGTGCTTGTCCACAAGGGCAAAGGTCTCAATCCCCAGTCCTGAATGTCTTGTACAAATGGCTGCAGTGTGTGGTGTCCAGTGGGCAATCTAAGTAAAACATAAAGGACTTTTCCCACAGCACTGAGGCATCAGGTATTGGATATTTGACTCATGTCCTGAGAGGGCCACCTGACCAATAACACATCTGCCACCTGTATTACACTGGACATTACCTGGTACCCATTTTTCCAACTGGGTTGACCTGGCAGACACGGTCATTCTCCCCTAAATCTTGCCCGGTGCAGATTTATACCCAAGACCTCTGGGTCAGCAGATAAGCATCTAGCCTTGTGACCACCGCTTCCTGGTATAATATTTAGTTTACATCAAACCACATCACTTGCTACACTCAATGCGAGCCATCTGTGAATGTATCTCTGGCTCACTGCCACCTTCTTCTTGAGATTGACACTGACAGAGGAGTTCTTGTGATAAACTTGACTGTTTGCAGGAGTTCTTTTTTATTTCCTTATAACTCTGTGTATGGGGCTGACTCACTAGGCCAGTATTTCCTTCCTAATGAAGGGACATTCTTGCAGGACATGTTCTGTAGCTGGCACACTCAGCGCGAATGTGCACAGTGGTAAACTACTCAGGCGAAGTCTGTGTATATGCTTGTTAAGTTTCTTATGCCCTGTTCTGAGGCGTAGAATGATGAACTGTCCATGCCAGTCAAGTAAGGGGTGTTGCTTGTCATCACAGCTTAAGCAATTTCTTTTTTCTGTCAATATTACCAAAGCTTAAGCAATTTCTTTTTTCTGTCAATATTACCAAAGCTTAAGCAATTTCTTTTTTCTGTCAATATTACCAAAGCTTAAGCAATTTCTTTTTTCTGTCAATATTACCAAAGCTTAAGCAATTTCTTTTTTTCTGTCAATATTACCAAAGCTTAAGCAATTTCTTTTTTCTGTCAATATTACCAAAGCTTAAGCAATTTCTTTTTTTTCCTTTTTTTTCTTCTGTCGAATTTGCAAGAGCTTAGGCTATTCCTTTTTTTTTTCTAACAAAATCACATCTTAGGCAATTTCTTTTTTTTTTTTAAATCAAAATCACCAAAGCTTACGCAATTTTTTTTCTATTAAAATCACCAAAGCTCAGGAAATTACTTTTTTTCCTGATCCTACTCCTTACAAATGACTGTTTGAACAAAGAAGACACAACAGACCACAGTTTACTATCTGGCATAATTAACTGTAGATCATAAAGTGCGTTCTACTTAACATAAAAACTGTGTGCCGTCTGCACAATGTCGGTTGGCTTCACTGCAGCCACTTGTTGACTCTTGTAAGGTCCAAATCTCTTTTATGGTGCAACTCTTGTAAGAAAACAAATTTTTTTTAATTTTAAATTTCCGCTGTGGAAATGGAACTTTATTACTGCAGGTCATAAAATTTGTTTAGGCATTGAGTAAGTCACAGAACAAAGTGTTACTACAGAAACAAATTAATAGGTAGGTAAAAAGTAAGAGACCACTTTCCTCTTCTTAAGGCAACGAATAAGATGAAGCCAATAAATAAATCTCAATTGAAATACAAAAACACAACAACAAAATCCATCGCACTCACGTGTAGCTGCCTGTTCTACCAGGATAAATTCAAACGCAATATGTTGTTCGTGTCTTCCTTGTTCAAAATTCACAAATGGGGAAACAGTGTTTAAACTCACTGAGTCCCAGGTGGCCAAGGACAGAATAACAATGGTCTGGGTCTAACTTGTTTTAACTGTTTGAGTCCCAGGGGGTTAAGCATCACAGGCCCAGGTGTTAGTAAGAAAAGTTATAAAATCGGCGGATCATGTGTTCACTAGGCTTCTAGGTAGGAACCTATGAACGTATAATGCGTTCCTTGGGACTCACAAGAGTTAATAATACCATAATGGTGTCAAGGGAGTTGAAGTCACAACTTACTTGTGTGGGTTCTGGGGAACCCGTTTTGACAGGACAACAAGAAGTGACCCCTGTAAACACGTTTCTGAATGCCGCTAATTTATGGGTTGCTGACAATGGATGACGAGTTGGGCCGAAAGGTGTAGATATCATAGAAGAAGAACCCAGCATTCTCAAAAATCTGGCTAGCCGCTTTTTGTTGCTTTGTAATAAACAGGCTGTCAGCATTTATGATGAATGACCATCACTGTCTCACTGATATATCTCTTTCTGGGTTCAAGAAGAGGATACATGTACACATAGTCAAATAGACAGACTTACAAGCAGGACAACTGTACTTCTAATGGGGGAGAACTCTGGATACATGTACACATAGTCAAATAAACAGACTTACAAACAGGACAACTGTACTACTAATGGGGGAGAACTCTGGATACATGTACACATAGTCAAATAAACAGACTTACAAACAGGACAACTGTACTTCTAATGGGGGAGAACTCTGGATACATGTACACATAGTCAAATAAACAGACTTACAAACAGGACAACTGTACTACTAATGGGGGAGAACTCTGGATACATGTACACATAGTCAAATAAACAGACTTACAAACAGGACAACTGTACTACTAATGGGGGAGAACTCTGGATACATGTACACAAGGTCAAATAGACAGACTTACAAACAGGACAACTGTACTTCTAATGGGGGAGAACTCTGGATACATGTACACAAGGTCAAATAAACAGACTTACAAACAGGACAACTGTACTACTAATGGGGGAGAACTCTGGACCACTTCATCGTGAACCAACCACTCCATCAACACAAATATATGTGTGAATAAACATACACATTTGTGAATACAAAAATCTATATGCCTGTCAATAAATAGTCACACACACACATACAATGTGAATGATCAGTCAACTTGACCCCAGGCTTAAATACATTAGACCCCTCTGGTGTTTTATTTCTTATAATTAAGGCACTTGGTTTTTAATCTGTACTTAGTTTATTTACATCAATGGTTCTCAGAAAATTTATATAATACCACACCTCAGTAGACTAAATTTGAAGCAGCTGAGAATGGGAAGCAACAGTTAAAGGGAACTTGTGGTGATAAATAGATGAATTCTCTGGGAAATGAGTTTATACTTTTGGAAAATGCTAACTATTTCATAATGTCATTATGAATGCGAATTAGTTTAATCAAGAACAAAATACTGGCCCTCAAATGGAGAAGAAAAAATCATGAATTTTTTTTTTTTAAAGTAACATTAATTATTGGTTTATGCAGTCTGACTGGCTAAATGTAATTATAAGCAAAGCTTGAATCTAACTAGTCCAGTCAAGCCAGAAGTCAAATCTGACTGGCTCAGCCTAGCCAGCAATAAAACCTGACCTGCTGTCTAGTTAACAGTACTGTCTAACTCAGTGTTTCCTAAACTTTTCTTAGTCGCAGAGCCTTTTTTTCAATTCCACGCCGCCCTAACCGAAGTAAAAGTTTGACTATTCGTTCTTGAGAGATTTTTTTTTTTTTTAAAACGAAAAAAAAAAAATAGTGTATCTTAAAATATTTTGCTGCGCCCCTGTAAAGAGTTCGTGGCTCCCCGGGGTACACAGATTGGGAATCACTGGTCTAACTAGTTCAGTCTAGATTAAAAATAAAATTCAATTTATTTAAGTGCAAAGAATAGGACGCAAACATCTTTGCTGTGGCAAAATTTGTACGATCAGTAGGAGACCACTCTAGCTAACAATCAAACCTCTTTGGTTCAATTTAGTTACAAGTCAAACTTGACTGATTAACACACCTGACTAGTTCAATCTATTTGCTAGACAAACTGAATGGTTCAATCCAGTTAGGAGTTGAACCTGATTTGTTCAGTCTTGTTACCAATCAAATCCAATTAATTCACTATTGCCTATCCATGGCATTTCCAGATTTAAAACCCGGTTATATGTGCATGCATTAACATGCAAACACAAGCATGGAGATGTGCGTGTTTGTGCTCACGCATGCAGACACCACAAAGGCTATACGCAATCACTCATAAATACATATGCACATAAATTACATAAAAGTAAGTAAAAAGTTAAGATCCCTTATTACGCCTAAGGCACATCGGGTATATGGGCAGAGCGTCCCATATTTTTACAGACCAATCGGCACTGGATGGGTAATGTGGTCAGCATTATGCCGGCCGTCTTTACTTCCCCAGGACAGACATCCTGGTGCCAATTTGAGGCTGGATCGACCTGCGACGTCCTATACCACGATAAAAATCCACGCGGTACGTTGGATTACGAGTCGGACTCGCAACGCCTTAGCCACGGACGCTGCACATAAATTACATACAAACACTGAAAATATGCTGTCCCTTTGTCCCAGAGCTGAAGTATAAAAAATGGAGAAAAAACAACACAGACACACTAAACTGGGCTGCCCTAAACAACCTCAGTGAGAACATACAGCCATAAATATTGTTGGCAGACACTTATTACAATGATATTCTTTCTTAAACAAAATATATATGTATGTTCGTGCATGTGCACATATGTATAACCCACAAGTATATGTGTGTGTGTGTGTGTGTGTACATATAAACAACAAAGCCTACTTATGCAAATATCTGTGTGTGTGTGCATGTGTGAGTCCCTGTTTATATCCATGTGTGCTTACATATAACCATGTAATGTCCATATAAGTGTCTACGTCAGTGATTCCCAAACTGTGCGCAGTGGCGCCCTGGCAGCTGTGATGCCCCGAGGAGCCGCAACCTCTTCACAGGGGCGCCGCTAAAAATAGTAAAAGCTTGATCATTGATTTAACCAAGACACGGCTAGTCATTCTTTAACTTAGGTTAGGACGCTCTAGCAAATTTTTAATTGAAAAAAGGCGCGCGACCAAGAATCGTTTGGGAAGCTTTGATCTATGTGTATGCTCATGTGTGTGTGTGTCTCTGTATGTCCACGCATGTGTGTGTGTCTCTTTATGTGTGTGTGTCTCTTTATGTGTGTGTGTCTCTGTATGTCCACGCATGTGTGTGTGTGTGTCTGTATGGGTTAATGTTCATGTATACACGCATGTATGTGTGTCTCTGTATGGGTTCATGTTCATATATACACGCATGTATGTGTGTCTCTGTATGTCCACGCATGTGTGTGTCTCTGTATGTCCACGCATGTGTGTGTCTCTGTATGTCCACACATGTGTGTGTGTCTCTGTATGGGTTCATGTTCATGTATACACGCATGTATGTGTGTCTCTGTATGGGTTCATGTATACTCTTTTGTATGTCCACGCATGTATGTGTGTCTCTGTATGGGTTCATGTATACTCTTTTGTATGTCCACGCATGTATGTGTGTCTCTGTATGGGTTCATGTATACTCTTTTGTATGTCCACGCATGTATGTGTGTGTGTCTGCATGGGTTCATGTATACTCTTTTGTATGTCCACGCATGTATGTGTGTCTCTGTATAGGTTCATGAATACTCTTTTGTATGTCCACGCATGTATGTGTGTCTCTGTATGGGTTCATGTATACTCTTTTGTATGTCCACGCATGTGTGTGTGTCTCTGTATGGGTTGATGTATACTCTTTTGTATGTCCACGCATGTGTGTGTGTCTCTGTATGGGTTCATGTATACTCTTTTGTATGTCCACGCATGTGTGTGTCTCTGTATGTCCACGCATGTGTGTGTCTCTGTATGTCCACGCATGTATGTGTGTCTCTGTATGTCCACGCATGTGTGTGTCTCTGTATGTCCACGCATGTGTGTGTCTCTGTATGTCCACGCATGTGTGTGTGTCTCTGTATGTCCACGCATGTATGTGTGTCTCTGTATGTCCACGCATGTGTGTGTGTCTCTGTATGTCCACGCATGTGTGTGTGTCTCTGTATGTCCACGCATGTATGTGTGTCTCTGTATGTCCACGCATGTGTGTGTGTCTCTGTATGTCCACGTTTGTATGTGTGTCTCTGTATGTCCACGCATGTGTGTGTGTCTCTGTATGTCCACGCATGTGTGTGTGTCTCTGTATGGGTTGATGTATACTCTTTTGTATGTCCATGCATGTATGTGTGTCTCTGTATGGGTTGATGTATACTTTTTTCTATGTTCACGCATGTGTGTGTGTCTCTGTATGGGTTCATGTATACTCTTTTGTATGTCCACGCATGTATGTGTGTCTCTGTATGGGTTCATGTATACTCTTTTGTATGTCCACGCATGTATGTGTCTCTGTATGGGTTCATGTATACTCTTTTGTATGTCCATGCATGTATGTGTGTCTCTGTATGGGTTCATGTATACTCTTTTGTATGTCCACGCATGTATGTGTGTCTCTGTATGGGTTGATGTATACTTTTTTGTATGTTCACGCATGTGTGTGTGTCTCTGTATGGGTTGATGTATACTCTTTTGTATGTACACGCATGTGTGTGTGTCTCTGTATGGGTTGATGTATACTCTTTTGTATGTCCACGCATGTATGTGTGTCTCTGTATGGGGTGATGTATACTTTTTTGTATGTTCACGCATGTGTGTGTGTCTCTGTATGGGTTGATGTATACTCTTTTGTATGTACACGCATGTGTGTGTGTCTCTGTATGGGTTCATGTATACTCTTTTGTATGTCCACGCATGTATGTGTGTCTCTGTATGGGTTCATGTATACTCTTTTGTATGTCCACGCATGTATGTGTGTCTCTGTATGGGTTCATGTATACTCTTTTGTATGTCCACGCATGTATGTGTGTCTCTGTATGGGTTTATGTATACTCTTTTGTGTGTCCACACATGTGTGTCTCTGTATGGGTTCATGTATTTTTGTATGTCCACGCATGTATGTGTGTCTCTGTATGGGTTCATGTATACTCTTTTGTATGTCCATGCATGTATGGGTTCATGTATACTCTTTTGTATGTCCACGCATGTATGTGTGTCTCTGTATGGGTTCATGTATACTCTTTTGTATGTCCACGCATGTATGTGTGTCTGTATGGGTTCATGTATACTCTTTTGTATGTCCACGCATGTATGTGTGTCTGTATGGGTTCATGTATACTCTTTTGTATGTCCACGCATGTATGTGTGTGTCTGTATGGGTTCATGTATACTCTTTTGTATGTCCACGCATGTATGTGTGTGTCTGTATGGGTTCATGTATACTCTTTTGTATGTCCACGCATGTATGTGTCTCTGTATGGGTTCATGTATACTCTTTTGGATGTCCACGCATGTATGTGTGTCTCTGTATGGGTTCATGTATACTCTTTTGTATGTCCACGCATGTATGTGTGTGTCTGTATGGGTTCATGTATACTGTTTTGTATGTCCACGCATGTATGTGTGTCTCTGTATGGGTTTATGTATACTCTTTTGTGTGTCCACACATGTGTGTCTCTGTATGGGTTCATGTATTTTTGTATGTCCACGCATGTATGTGTGTCTCTGTATGGGTTCATGTATACTCTTTTGTATGTCCATGCATGTATGGGTTCATGTATACTCTTTTGTATGTCCACGCATGTATGTGTGTCTCTGTATGGGTTCATGTATACTCTTTTGTATGTCCACGCATGTATGTGTCTCTGTATGGGTTCATGTATACTCTTTTGTATGTCCACGCATGTATGTGTGTCTCTGTATGGGTTCATGTATACTCTTTTGTATGTCCACGCATGTATGTGTGTGTCTGTATGGGTTCATGTATACTCTTTTGTATGTCCACGCATGTATGTGTGTCTCTGTATGGGTTCATGTATACTCTTTTGTATGTCCACGCATGTATGTGTGTCTCTGTATGGGTTCATGTATACTCTTTTGTATGTCCACGCATGTGTTCATCCATGTGACAAAAATATTGTTTGTTGAAATTGAGCAGCTTGGTCAGATGTAACAATAAAAGGTCATCAATATTTTAAATAATATTAACAATAAATACAAGACACACTCAACCTCATTGGCCAGCAAGAGGCAATAAACCTAGCAGCTTTAGACTAGGAGAACAAAAATATGATATTAACAAGCATGCACTTCTGCATTTGTTTGTTAACTCCTTCGCCCGATGAAGCCCCTCCCAAAAAAAAAAACACATACTTCCGGTTGGGTCCAATTCTTGGTAAAGCTCACTTTTCTTACTTGTCTATAGTGACCTGAATACAACGTGTAAAGTTATTGCTACTGGATGTTTTCGCAGCTGCACAAATGTTTAGGAGGCCAGGGTATGAATACATTAACTAACAATATCACTGGTGGGGGTGGGGGAGGGTCATTTAGCCTGAGGATTTAGGTTTTCCTGACTTGTGCTGTCACCGTGGATTGTGCCAGTCAGGATTTTATTTTTACCACCGGCAGAAAACAAACCATAGTTCACTGAGCAATCAAACATGGATCATCCACATGAGAGCCCAAGTTCCTAACTGTTCCGCCAGATATTCCTCTATATGATAAATTATAGCTTGTAAAAATCAACAGGTGTCACATTATAAAATGTAATTCTAACATAAAATCAACACATACACTTTTAAAGTAGTAATACTAATCTGTCACAATTAAAGATACTTCATACTAAGTAATACTTATCATACATAAATCCAACATTATCTTCTCAACAAATCTAATGTAAAAAAAAAAAAGCGTTAACTCATAAAGTAGCAACTCTAATGTTAATTCGATAACGTTACTTTTAAAGTAGTAATACTAATGTATAATACTTAATGAAACTACCCACTGGATAACAAGCACCTAATATATATTATCAAAAATCTTATGTACAACCAACATATGTCAATTCATAAAGTGAATTTATTTATAACAGAGATATAGATCTAATACAATATCCATAAAGTTTATATTTTAAAACCAACAAACTGCACTTTATAACAGCAACAATGTCGTCCTAATGTAACAAGGATGTTCTGGAGAGACTAGGAATGAAAGGAGTTGCTCAAAACTTAAGACCCATCAGCTATTTTAGCCACATTAAAAGGCATCACACTCTTCTAAAAACTTAATGGAAGCAGGCAAGAGCTAGACAGCGATAAAAGTGGGAAGACAACATCAAGAGATAGGCAAACAGCAGCAGTCTGACAGAGTGTACAACCAAGGCAAACGTCAGTGTTGGATAGTCACTGCATGCAACCTTCATTGGGAAGATGGCACTTGACTGATTAAACACCAACAATACAACTTCATAACAATAATTTAACACCTACAATCCGTACTTTACAACAATAAATTAACACCTACAATCCGTACTTTACAACAATAATAAGAATTTAACATTAACAAGCTATGTTTTATAAAAGCAGCAATAATATAATGTCAAAGCAATGTTTCCCAGTTGTATTCCCTGTATGAAGCACATAACTGAATTCTTTATAACTGATTGCTGTTGAAAATGTACTTCAGTTATAAAGAATTCACTTGTTTGCTTCATTTATGTAACTGCTACTGACTGTTACTGTATTATCCATCCAATGAGATACAGTGAAATATGCCAGTCAATAAATTGTGCAATCTACTGTTTGTGTCTTCTTAGTTCAAATAATCTAATGCTAGTTCAAAACATCATACTTCCAATGTAGCATAATAATTTAAGCAAAACTATGATGCTTCACTAAAAATAAACTGATAATACTGCAACTGAGGTGCTCATCCAGTAAATAATATCAACACAAGGCGATCAACAATACTCTTGAACTTAAAGTAAACAAATGCAATTTTTAAAAAAAAATCATGGGTGCCCAATGCTGAGATATGTGAGAATACAATAAAGTAGTTGTCACAGTCAGCACAAGTGATGTCAAAATGAACTGGACACAACAAACAGAAAGGTAAGCAGCGGAGGAGCCTAGCTGAACAAGAACACAGCCACCAAGAACATCTTCCACTGGAACATGCAAGCTAAGTACCTCACATGTGCTTTCTTTTTCTGCTCTTGATTCACCGATGAAGCAAGGACACTTAACTAACTTGTCCCGATGAAGCAAGGACACTTAACTAACTTGTCCCGATGAAGCAAGGACACTTAACTAACTTGTCCCGATGAAGCAAGGACACTTAACTAACTTGTCCCGATGAAGCAAGGACACTTAACTAACTTGTCCCGATGAAGCAAGGACACTTAACTAACTTGTCCCGATGAAGCAAGGACACTTAACTAACTTGTCCCGATGAAGCAAGGACACTTAACTAACTTGTCCCGATGAAGCAAGGACACTTAACTAACTTGTCCCGATGAAGCAAGGACACTTAACTAACTTGAGTTCTCTTTTTCAGTTTTTATTTATACATATCATATTATCTCAGATACATCTTTTCGTTTACCTACCATTCAAACATAATTATTATTTGGCCCTTAAACAAGGCTTAGTCTTGTTGAGCTTAAAAGCAATCAATACTAAGGCCTGAGAGAACTAGTTTTCTTCAATGTCTTTATCAGTAGACAGATCTCAATGTCTAATAATTTGTATAAGTAGAAGTTAATATTGTTCTTTTCTCTTAACATATTTCTGCTATTCTAAATCCCCGACATCTGTCACCAGAAACGTGTCATGACAGTCAGTTTATTTCTCAACATTTTTCAGTTAAGCAATGCAAAAGTCATCAACACAAAGAAAAACAAGTTATTTCAAAGCAGCAATATTGAGGGGTAATTAACCAAAAGTTTGTGGAATGTTTAGTACAAAGTTTGTGCAAAGCGTTATATATTTTAATATTAGTAATAAACAAAAGTAAAATGCATGTTAATATCAGCTGCAGATTAAAAAGTATAGAAACAAAAACGCATCTGAATTTAAAAGTGGCAGACCGGAAAAAAAAGGTGCATATATGAGAATGCTTGTGTAATATTGCACAGTAACATGACAATGTTGGCAACAGGTATCATTCAGGTAATTAGGAGAGTGACTAGCCATAACATTTATTTGTTAGAAGATAACACATTTCAGCTCGGTTTGAAAAAAAAAAAACATAACACAAAGCACATTGTTAGTAACTCAATTTGGGATGTAAAATACCTCACACTGTTACTGTCAAATAAAGCAGACATTCTGTATGAATGACATAGTGCATCGCATCTGTTAATAAACACTAATATACAGAAAGGCAACCAACTACCATATTTTTACGTGTATAAAACGACCCTATTTTTCTTTAGCCCAAAAATAATAAACAAATATTTTAATCACCTGTAGTCCACCGAGCCAGAGAAGATCCCAGTGTTTCATTCGAATCAGAGGCTTAAACTTGTTCACTAACACGTCATTGTAACGAGCAATAGTCACAGTTTCACCCCTTTCCTGGAACAGTGTCAATTTAGGGCCACTGACATCCCAAAAGATGGTTGGCAGACCATCCTGGCTAAAGCCCGAGTCTTGAATCTTTGTGGTCGTGGCGCCGGGTGCTACCACTCCATCAATTGTCTCTTTATCTCTGGTTTATAACGGTGTACCCAGGACTCATCATCTGTCACAATTCAATGGAGAAAAGCCTCTCCTTCGTGGGCATGATGGTCCAAATGCTCCCGACAAATCATCTGCATAGTGTGTTTCTGTTCATTGCACAGCTGCCTCGGAACCCATCTGCTACACACTTTCCTACAACCACAATGATCACGAGAAATTTGTGTATGCAGCACCTTGACTCACGTGGAATTCTTCAGTCATTAAAATATTCCCTTCTTCAATTGTAAAAAAAAAAGGGGGAAGACGAACTAACAAAATTAAATTAAAAACATATAAAAATATGTCTTTCCCCAGTTGTTGAAAAAAATGCGATGGATAACAGAACACACAGATGAATCAAATAAATAAATAAATTAACTTTAAAATATTACCTGTTTCAGTTGTTTGAAAATGGGGCTGAATACTAGAATAGATAAACTGACCAAAAAAAAAAGCATATATAAAACACCACCTTCCTCAGTTATTGAAAAAAGACAATGGGCAAAGATAACGGAACATATAGAACAGCAGTTCTCGACCTGCCAGTTGCAACTCTTTTTGTGTGTGTGTGGGTCGAACGACCCTTCTGGGTCGCCTAAGACCATCAGAAAACACATATTCATTCAAGTTATGAAGGAAAATAATTGTCTGGGAGTCGCCACAACACGAGGGAACTGCATTAAAGAGTCGCAGTATTAGAAAGGTGGAGAGCCACTGATGTAGACTGATTTAAAAAAAAAACTTTCAAATATTTTCTTTTTCCAATTGTTTAAAAATATGAATGGCGAAATCTAACATTAAAATATCCCCTTTTTCCAATGTTAAAATAAGAGGTTGGATAACAGAATGGGTAAACAGATGAAATTTCAAATAAAACATCAAGATATTCCCTCTTTCAATTGTTGAAAAAAATATTTTCGGTAAAACTAAAGTTAGTCTTCCCATTTACACACTAGCTCACTTCTGATTGGTCAATCTTTAACCTAGCACACTTCTGATTTTGATGAGCCATGCTACCTTTACACAAGGTTATGAGTGTTTTCGCAATGCCGTTGATATCACGTGTTGTATATTTCAGCACACCTGTGCTTTTAACACTCTAAAAACATGGACAAACTGGGTCTAACATACAACCCCCCTCGAGGGAGCTGCAACCTATGTCACAGGCATTCTCTTTCTCGGAAGAAAAACGTAAATGCAAGACAACCCAGAAAGTAAACAACAGAGCAGCACAAACGTAACCTCCAGGAAAGTAGACCAGCCCAACAAAGTTGTCAATGAAACATGACCTTCTTTGTTTGGGGAGACTAACGTAAAACTAACCCTATTTACTTTTAAATTTTAAGCGTCATGATTCTGTAATCTATCATTGATTACTTAAACAACTGTAAACTGGCCTTTAAATATATGTATAATGTAATCAACCAAATTATCATTTTACACACCAAATTATGTTACCTGCCAACTGGTGATATATTATATATCTTCTATTCAGTGTTATGTATTAACTCTTTTGGTCCCAAGCAACATATCATATGTGTCTTGGTCATTCTAAAAGATAAGATGATGCCCCTGCTGTCATATGTTACAGACACATTTTACATCAGCCCTGTATGTGACTTATTAGTTTAACAACTTCTGGCCCACTGTTTCCCTGTTAAATGAGTTCAAATAAACATATTTATTGCCTTCAACCTCAAGTTCTTAAGAAAGAAAGGGGCTAAAGTACAACTGTTTGGGACTGAAAGAATTAACAGACTTCTGCCCGATTTCTCCTGGCAGAGTTTATCTTATCTTAAAATTCACATTTCCTGCAAATTGTGGGGTATCAGTCGAGCTTCCAAGTCTAAAAAAAAATGTTTAAAACTAGGAGTCGACTGATATGGCAGGTAAAGAAGGCAAACCTTGTCCACCTTATTGTAAACAAGTGGGACAGGATTCCTGGCAATCCCTGGACACCACTTACTTACTGTACCTTCAGCAGTCAGTCACAAATATGTCCAACTAAACCTGTGTTTGGGGAACATATCTGGCATACTGACACAAAAATGTTCGCCAGGTTGACTTGTACCAGGTTGATTCGTAAGCTAGGCCAATTTGTATGCTTCCATTTATGGCACATTATTTTCTCTCTAAGAATATATCCCCTTTTTTGTCCACTATCCTGCTATCTTGAGACTGTTCAACTCTGCGGACACTTGTGCTTCTGTGTCACGACAGCTCCCCATATAGCATCTGATATTTCTTCATCTTTTCTTGCAGTTCTGCTGATTCGGCAATTATGGCTGCACAGGATTTCTTCTCCTCTGACAGCTTGTTTTCCAGCTCTTTAATTTGTGACTTGTAATTTTTCTGAACTGTTTCTATCTTATGTTCATATTTCTCTATCATCTCGCTGAGCTGAGCTTTCAAGACAGCAATCTGAACTCTGTGATTATCTCTTTGCTGGGATAATTCTTCCCTAAGTGTGGTTACCTGCTTCAAAAGGTCAGAAATGCCTGAAACTTGACCTGCCTTTTCTTCTGGTTCAAAAACTGGAGATTCATCCAGTACTTGTCCTGAATTATCAAATGAACGGTCAATGTCTAAGCTGAATGAATGACAAGAATGAACACGTGGGATATGAGAGCCAGGTGAATCAAGCGTTTGTGGAGAAGCCTGAGCTTGAGCAAGGGCAATAACAACATCCTCAGAGTTGACACCGCCAGGAGAGTGCCTATCTCGAGGCAACCAATCATCTGCATCCAAGGTTATAGGTCCAAGTATTCTTCTGTCACTTAAGTATCTATTTCTGGCTATTCTAGACTTCAACCTCCTTGGAGAGACTGAACAAACTTCTCTCAGAGATGAACTGCTGTGAGAACGTGCAATCCCATGCTCTGTGAGACTAGTTCCTTCAATGCTCAGCAAATTTAAATGCAGACTTTTTCTTTCCAAATGTTGGCTTTTTGATCCAAGGATAGACAAACATGTTTTGCCTGCAGCACCTTCATCAAGCTCATCAACTGTTTTATCTTTCCCAGAAGGCCACATGTTATCATCACTGATTTTGCACACCTCATATGATCCTGTGTTTTCCCGTCGGGATACTTCAGTACTTTGGAGTGCTTGATCAGTACACAGAGATGAACAGATGCTTGGTAAAATCACAGGAGTATCAACTGGATTTGACATGCGCAACAGGTCTTTACCACAGTGTTCATGTTCTGATTCTTCCTTGTCCCTGTGCTCTTGTGAAAAGACCTGGGGATTGACAACAAAGTAGCAATAAGGCACTACATCAAAGCGTCAAATTCTCTGGATATCTAAGCATTGTTTTCCCCCTGCATACTAGTTACTTTCTGAGAAAGGGGTGAGGAGAAATGGGGGGGGGGGGGGGGGGGGGTGTTGACAATTTGTCAGATCTCAAACAGGCTGAACATAAATGCATCAAACTCAAGACTTAAAATCTAGCCTTCCAAAAGATTTCCAATCAACTATCCTGGATCAGTTGTTTCCAATTAGCTAAGACCTGCCTGCATACCCGCCTTATTTTTGAAGGTCTTTCATCATCTGAATAATCATACCGAAGAACTGACTATACTTTCCAAATATTAGAACTGCAACTCCCCATGTCAGTGTGATGCTCACCATATCCCCTATCAAATCCCAACTGGCCTATAAACATGAGAGTATTATATAATATGACCAAGGCACCACTCGCATTAAAAAAAGTTCCTTTATTTCATTTTACAGGTAGAAAACATCTAGTTACAAAATATTCATGGGGGGAAAACCAAACACAAACCTGTGCATAATATTTCAGCAGCATGTAGACAAGGTTCTGGCCAAGATCTGCTGTCAGGAGAAACAGGTAGTTGTTCTCCTTGTCAATATGGCGAAGAATATTATAACTGAACACAGTTCCGAGACTCATCATGGACATTTTATTGGTTGGTTCATGTTGTCCAACCTGGCAATAACAGTAGAAGTTTACATCAGCATTAAACAAATGAAACATAATGAATTGAAAAAAATAACACACATTATGGTAAAGAATATCACAGGAGACATTGCTCACTTGTGGGGAAAAGCAACAATAGTAGAACCACAGCCTAACAAGCATGCTGTGCTAAAAAGCACAGATATCATAGCCTAGCTGTAAATAACAACACAATCTTTTGAGGGGAAACAAAGGAGAAGAAGAAAAAGATAAAGAAAATTGAGGAGGAGTCATTGCACGCCATCAAGGAATTCAATGACAATTTCAGGAGGAATAGAGAAGAGGAGGCGTAGGAGGAGGAGGAAGAAGATAGATTGCACATCATCAAGCAATCAGGTGCTGTTGGGTGCAGCAGTCTCCGTCTCTTGCCCTGGGTGTACACTCAATCATTCTGTCATAACATTCTTGAGATCCTCTTTTCTCACAAAGCAACCAAAGAATGATTTGATCCATCGTTATTGACCATTCATGCATGGTTTATGAAATATCAAAAAGATCCTTTTCAAACTAACAGCATGTTGGGTGTACAGTCCCAGCCTAATATTTTTGTACCAATCATACACAAGAGATGATGTCATTAATATGGCACCCATCAACATCAATCAACAGAACATTTCTCTCGTCACGGCACACCTGAAAGTATCTCTTTCTCTTCTCAATTCTCCAGCCTTATAAGGTTTCATTGCCAATCCATCTTCAATGTCTTATATCCACATTGCGGAGATCTGCATCTGCCTTGTTTTCTGGAAACTGTTTCCTCCATCACCTTCTTCTTCTTTCGTTCACCTGAAATAAGTTGCCTTTATCAGCAATTTTGTCTCTTGCATAAATTTCACATATTGTTAGGGAGAGTAAATTTATCTTCATTTTTTCTTCAAACGCAGAACGAACCCACCTGGAATGCGAATTCGATTTGCAGAAAGAAAAAAGTCGAAATAATTAGGATTCATAGCTAATTATTTTATTTTTTTACTAGAAAGATGTCCAGAGACATTTGTTTTTACAGACGCTTCAAAATTTGGCGAAAATGCTACACAGCATTTTCATTTAAAAAATTTGCAACGCTCATAGCAACTTCCTTATCATGGTAATGCTTCGCAATGTAAGATGCAACAGTTTGCCATGCTTTCAGCATTTCTTTTATTTTGCCAGAAAATTGTTGCTTTTCTGTTGCCTCCTCCTCATCCTCTGACAAACTTTCCCTCCCAAAACTTCTTGCTGTCAAACACAATGCAACTCCATAAGCTTTTTGGTGGTCAGCTCTTGGCTGTGCTCTTCCACAAGCTCTTCGATATCACTGTTATCCACCTCCAATCCCATGATAGTGGCCAAAAACACAATCTCATTGACTATAGGTACCACAGGTACTGTCTCGAACTCCTCAAAGTTACAAATCTACAACGCTTTCCGGCCAAAGCTTCTTCTCAGCAGAAGTTAGGGCTCTCTTGATTACCCCTTCCTCCATCTTGTCGATTATCTTGAGGCAGGCAACGATGTGGAAGTTGTTTTTCCAAAATTCTTTAAGAGTGAGGTTGGCCCCTTCAGTCACATGATAACAATGCTCGAAGAGTGCTTTAGTGTAGAGATTCTTAAAGTTAGAAATAACTTGTTGGTCCATGAGCTGGAGTAACGGAGTGGTGTTGAAAGGCAAAACAGGATCTTTATGAACTTAAATTCTTCAGAGAGGTCATCTTGTAGGCCTGGATCATTCGTGTACATATATCACAATATAACACAAGTTTGAGAAAATAAGTGATCACAAGCGACCCTACGATCTACTGGAAGGAGTGCTAAACACCGACTAATGTAACATGCCCACAATTCGGGACTTCCCCTCTCCTCATCACTCATTATGCGAAACGTCGCTCGTTAAGCGAGTCATTTTTTTACAATTTGTTTTGCTCGTTATGCGAATTACTCGTTATGAGAGGTGCTCGTAAAGTGAGGTTCTACTGTATTTCACTTCTGTAAAATAATTAAAAAAGACAAAGCAGATATATAAATATTTTTAGCTGAAGCACAAAAATCCATTACGCCCGATGATCTCCTGTTATATTAGAGAAAATATGTCCTTTTGTTTACACAAAACTAACTGAGTGCTATAGCACACACCTGACAAGATACAGCTAAATATGCCAGGCAATAAATCGTGCACTCTATCATTTGTGTGTACTTTTTCTTAATTTTTTTCTTTTTCAAATTTACAGGATGGAAACACTGCTTTGATTTCCAAAATATCCCCAAGTGGATTCCAGGGCCCCACTGTTGGGGGGGGAAAAACAGCAGACCCACTGCCTCCCTAACAAACAAGGTTAATTAGGGAATTCCTTCAAAGTTGGAGTAAATCTGCCTAGAGGCAAGGAACCAACAGTCTGCATACAAATAAGCCACATTTTTAAAACGATGTGCGTGAAAAACTCAAATTCTGAATCAAGATTAAAGTCTAGAAGTGGACGAACAACCAGAACTTTCTGAAAAAGTTTACAGCCAGTGAAAGCAAAAAAGATTTCCAAAATAATTGTCAGAAATGGCTTACCACTTGAAGGAATCGGCATATGTATTTCAATATGGTGTAACTGTCCTTTGAAAGAAGTTTCAATGCGTCTGCTAACTCCTGTACAGAAATGTTTCTGGAAATTTCATCTTTTGCTTCAGTGAAACGCAAAGCAATGTTCATGAACTTCTGAAATAAGTGACAAGGAATGAGAGAATCTGGAAGACTTCTCAGAAATGCTTTCAGAACGGATGCAACCACGTGAACATCGGTGCCTTCCTCCTCAAATGTGATCTTCTGTCCACGCTCAAATCTGCTGATGATATCTTTAGCTGCTGACTGGCGTCCAGGTAATCTATAAAAGACATTTCATTTTGAGGAATTATTGTGTTACTAGCTATCAGTGCCAAACATGGATAATGAACAGGGCACCACAAAAGACAATAACAACCTGTGAAATGTGCTGTCCCTATAAGGTCAATCATGACACAAGGAGGGACAGAGTTACAAATACCAGCATTAAAAAAAAAAAAGGTAAAGTTGGGAGATGTGAACCAGCGTCATTGCACACGGTTATAAACCATAAGGGCTCTGCCACCAGTATGGACAGCTGATAAGAAACTGTCCATCTGTGTCGCTCTCGGTACGAAACTCAGCAGCTACAGCGACATTCCTCAATTTACCCTAGAGTGTTAACTCTGGTACCCATTTCCTTGATGCTGGGTGAACCCCGGGAACCGCCCGGATTCAAACACCGGCTGTGGGCTGCAGCGAGTTGCAGCTGAATTTGAAAGCGAATCTCCTATCGACTGTGCTAACACGGCCCCAGCAAATAAAGTAGGAATAAGAACATGTCTGAATTATACTGAAAGACAAAGAATGAAACTGGTCGGCCATCTAATGAAAATGCAGCCAGACCAAACTGCATAAGAGATATTTTACAGCAGAACATCTGGGAAGAAAGCAAGGGAAGACCAAGAAAGAGATGGATAAATAGTGTAGCTGAAACCTGCAAATATTTTTTTTTAAATCAATCACCTAAGCCACCTGAGAAGTGCAAGACTATAGAAAACCATACCACTGGGCTACAACCTGGTTAACAGTAGGATGGCAAAAGAAGAAAAATGTGTTACCAAGGAAGCAGAGAGTAATCAGCACAAGATAGTTCCCTGAAAGGAATTAGTGTATTACAAAGCATGTAGAAGGTAAAAATGCAAGACATTAAATACAAGACATTTCAAAAAAGGGCATAATGTATTACCAAGCAATAGTTAGGGAGTGATCTGTAGAAAACGTTTCATTAAAAAATAAGCATTAATGAATTATTATGCAGAGAGTAACAGATAGCAGAAATTTTATTTTAAAATAAGACTTTAATGAATTACCAAGCATGTCAAGAGTAATTTATATCAGTTGAGTTGATTCAAGAACCAACATCACAGCACTCGGGGCATTTCCCATAAGCCGTCCATCCCTATCCTCAGCAGCCAGTGCAGACATATACTACTAATGGTACCAGCAACACTGATTATATGGCTGTCTTGCCTTTCCTATCAGCGCCGAATATCGATCAGATCCCCTCATCATTCCTTGATGCATCACTTACACCAGACTGTGATGATCTATTTGCTCCTCCAAATTGCACATATCCTCCCATAAGTTAAATATTCCACTCAGTTGTGCAGAGCCAGCCAATCTGACATCCCATTCATTTCCCAACACACCAGCATACCTGGAGAGTAAATCTAGACAATGCTCCTCAACGCTGACCTCAAGATTAATCTATATAAGACATTTCATTTTTAAGGCATTAATAAGTTACAAAGCATCTAGTTAGTGAGTAATCTATAATATAAATTTAATTTTATCATTAAAGATTATTCAACAAGAATAGCACATTATGTGCCGATTTATAAGTTCTTCTTCTTCTGAGCCTTTATCGGCTGTAAACTCCTGCGGAATATTCGCATTGTTCGTCCACTTCTGGACTTTGGTCTAGCTCCAGTACTTGAGTTTTGTGCTCACTTCCGTTTCACAGATCTGACCTGTTTGTATGCAGACACTTTTTTGGTTGCTTGCCTCTCAGGCACATGCGCTCTGACTATGACATCACCCTGTTTAGGGGGTCACACAACATGAGGAAACTGCATTAGAAAGGTTGAGAGCCACTGCGCTAATCAGTCATTGTTATGACATTTTTGTTAGAGGGTCAGTGAGTCTATTCCGTCCGTCTTCCTCCCCCTCCCCTAAATAGGGCCCTGAAACCACACAGTGAGATTTATAACTAATTTAACTGTTTCTTGGTGCTGAAAGATTTAAAACCATAAGGAAAAGATAAATTTATGAGTCAATACCAACAGAAGAGATTCATTAAAGAAATCAATTAACCTGACGTGGGAACATACTAGATAAAAAAGACAGAGGAAGACAAAGAAACTGTCAGCATCTGTTACAGGACTTCTCTTACTTTGGAAGCATTTTAGTTCATTGTATTCTAAGCAATGTTTTCTACAGTTCACTTTAAAAACAAACTAAGCTTGAAGAATAGTACAAACCTAAATATGCCCTCGACATCCAGCCCATATTTGTACAGATACTCAACACATTCATCGACAATGTATGGTATATGTCGACCGGCAAGACGCTCCCAGTACAAGATTTCTTCAAGGGACTGGCAGAACAAGGCTGAAACATGCATCAAAGAATTACTGCACACTGTGGGGAAGCTTTGAGCAGCGGCTAAGTGAAGGCTTGAGAATGCTGGGTTCTCATGAAGGAGGCTTGGGAATGCTGGGTTCTCATGAAGGAGGCTTGGGAATGCTGGGTTCTCATGAAGGAGGCTTGGGAATGCTGGGTTCTTATGAAGGAGGCTTGAGAATGCTGGGTTCTCATGAAGGAGGCTTGGGAATGTGGCAACTGCATTAGCCAGACAGCCCTAATTGTCAGGCTCAAAGATCCCCATCCCTAAACAGCAAAAGTGGTAAACACAGTAACTAGTTTTTGGTCTGTTTATAGTTAAACTTCATTTCATTAGAACGGAGCGGGACTTGTTTCCAAAATGACCTTGGCTCCCAGGTCGACACAACCTTGAGTGGGTACCAGGTAAAATCTGGGAAAGTAATAGCGATACTGACCACATCACCCAGCAAGTGCGACTGGTCAATCAAATGTAGGTCTAGCCCTATATGCCCAATATGCCTGAAGGTGTGGAAGAAGGTCCTTTTCATTATCATCAGTTGCCTTGCCCTGTAGCAGAGGTGTTCATCTCAGTCTTTTGAAGTCTAAATCAGTTCTATACCTGATTTTCCTCTATACCATCTTCTCAGACCATCTAACATCATTTCTAGAGGGTTGCCTTCGCCTGTTGATTTTCCCCATCCCACTTCTTACCATTAAAAAACACCAGCTAGTTTTATAAATGCTTCTAATTGTCTACTTTCATCAGCTTTTTCTAGGCAGTGAAGCTTCATTATTATCACAGCATCTCCAGTAAATTCTCAACACAAATTTAGAGGGACTGACATTTCACGTAAGAGAGTCGTAGATTTGTCGTTCAAGTTGGTGGGGTGGTTGAATGGGCCCTGGGAAGGTAAGAGCCACAGATGCACTCGGGGCAATGACTAAACACATGGCAATGGTTTACACGATGATGAAGCAGAAGCTGGAAGAATAACAATTGTCTTGCAATATCCAACTGCAAGGATGTAAAGCGGCTGAAACATTCAAAGCATGTTCCTGCTGATGATAGGAAGGCTATTGTTGTGTTCCCTCTGCCGTGGAGTTTCTACTACATGTGTGATAGTGGTGGAAACAAAGAAAGACTTAGCCTAGGATACATTTTCTTTCATTATCCCGAGTGAAGCTGGGCAAATAAGTCTAGTTTCTAGTGTTTCCTTTCTGTTAATGTGTTTTTTGGCGTCGCCATAGTGTGTCTAATTTGACAGCACTCGGGCCATCACCAACTTACCTGGGGTAAATATTTTTCGGATGTACAAAACAGAGCTATCACCACCGACCTATCTTTTGCATTTAGAGGATAGAAAAGTGTTCAGTACAGGGGGAAAGTTCAGCGGGGAACTTGCTCAGCACAGTGCTAACGTTCTCTGGTGAAGTACATAGCAGCAAAAGGATTAACATCAGTGTTATTCTTCTTCTTAAAGCCCATGCCGTGTGGCATTGGTAGTCATGTCTATCCTTAACCTTTTGTCTCGTGTGCTTTCAATTAACTCTGATACAGATAATACTCCCTGTCATGATGTCAAACTGCCCAGCATCTTTTTTCTCAGTCTCCCTCCACCTTCCCTCCCATCCAACTTTCCTACTGTCACGATGTACTCCAGTTTTCTCCTTCTCATCAAATGACCAAAAAATGTAGATTGTCTCTGTCTGATGTGGGCAATCAGTTCTCTTCATGAGTCAATTTCTTTCAAGACATCTTGATTACCATTTTTATCTGTCCAGTGTTATGCGTAGCATAAAAAATGAAACTTCCATGACATGAATGAATCAAAACTAACATTACCTCCTCCCTTGTCTGCATATAATGCTCTCTTCAACGCTCTCATCCAGACATTC
The DNA here is from genome assembly GCA_905116865.2 of Candidula unifasciata. Taxonomy (NCBI): domain Eukaryota; kingdom Metazoa; phylum Mollusca; class Gastropoda; order Stylommatophora; family Geomitridae; genus Candidula; species Candidula unifasciata. The sequence goes on along the minus strand of CAJHNH020000961.1, from coordinate 15,746 downwards.
TTGTCTTCCTCTGTTTCTGCACATAACGAGAGTGTCTCTGTGATTCCTCTGCCATACTCTGCCAAATGTGCATATTTCAACATCAGTTTTTTCAGTGTTATCAGTTTTTAAAAGTACGCTTTTGCTTATGATTAAAAAAAAACATATTTAAGAGAAACAAATTTCAAGGTAACATAGAGAACAGTTTAGTTTATTTCACTGTGGGCCTGGCCAGAGTATGTTTGAGGTTAGTGCGTTCGATTCAGGCTTCAAGTAGACCTAATTTGTCTCCAGTGTTAACAGTTTGGACTGTTATTAAAAACAAAACAAAAACCACTACAGCATAGAATACAATAACTAGTGATTGAGTAGTGAGGATTATTATCACAGCACTCCAGACAGCTCCATAGATGCTCTGATTTCCTCCTCAAAAGCTCCACAAGTGTGAAATGGCTGAAGACGACTCTTCTGTGTTGATTAATCAAACATCTTGTGGTGAAATGTTCATTTCTTGCAGCTCCAGGTTGCACCTCACCACCTCCCTATGTCCATCAGCCTAGACAGAGACACAGAGTCATGCCCTTTGCCATACTGTCTTTGCGGTAAATGCTATTTATGGCACTGATAACATCACTTCTCTCCAGTACCGGAACAGCAATAGCAACCACAGTGTCTGCAAGATGATCTGCACACTCGCTGCCTCAAAGACCCACATGACCTGGCACAAAGATGAAGGTTAGGCCAACTATTTGTGAAGTGCTTAGAGTTGCAACCCCTTCTTATTCAGAAATCCAGCCTGGATTTCTTAAGCATATTTATTGAACAATAACTAGTGAGGCTAGTGAATGTGTTTTAACTAATTTCATGATTCTCAAGTACTAGGGTCCAATTTCCATGGTAGATGGCTTTTTTTTTTTTAAAGACCATTCTCAACGGTTTTTGGACAGTAATACAAGAGTTGCACCAAGAAAGAGCTTGATGACTCTCATCATGTAATATTCCCAAAGACTACAGTGGGTGCAAGGGAACCAACCACCTTTCATTATAGAGACAGCATAGAATTTTTTTTTTAAATTAAATATATGTGCCATATTGTGTCACAATGTTACCATTCACTGATTGATTTACAAATGAAATATATGTGCCATATTGTGTCACAATGTTACCTTTCACTGATTCATTTACAGGCTTTTGGAGAACAAGGTTTCCAAGATAGACTGCAGTGTTACTATTCTATATGGCTTAAAATGAAAACCTTAAAAGTAAGACAGTGGGCGGCCATCTTGAAACTGTCATTATGACATCACCCTTCGACTGCACTCTTATGCTTAACACTCCTGACATCCTCAACAACAATACTGATAGGTTTCTATCATACTCATATGATTCATTATAGGTCCTGGTAGCACATGAATATTACAGTAAGTTATACCATTGCCAGCAGCTGGGCTGAATGGTTAGAACACTGTGCTTTCTAGTGGGAGACCAGGGTTTAAATCTTCGGGGAAGGCTCAGGACTTTTTTCTGACAGGAGCATAAATAACATCCTCACCGTCTGTGGTAACAGCGCTAGCTATATGGCCTTACATTTTTCAGGCTCAAAGATCCATCCTGCCTGCACCGCAAAAGTAGTATATACAGGCAGCAATGGCAGTGTTTAGACTAATCTTTGCTAAGTAAAAGTAGTATATACAGGCAGCAATGGCAGTGTTTAGACTAATCTTTGCTAAGTAAAAGTAGTATATACAGGCAGCAATGGCAGTGTTTATACCATGACTAATCTTTGCTAAGTAAAAGTAGTATATACAGGCAGCAATGGCAGTGTTTATACCATGACTAATCTTTGCTAAGCAAAAGTAGTATATACAGGCAGCAATGGCAGTGTTTATACCATGACTAATCTTTGCTAAGTAAAAGTAGTATATACAGGCAGCAATGGCAGTGTTTATACCATGACTAATCTTTGCTGAGTAAAAGTAGTATATACAGGCAGCAATGGCAGTGTTTATACCATGACTAATCTTTGCTAAGTAAAAGTAGTATATACAGGCAGCAATGGCAGTGTTTATACCATGACTAATCTTTGCTAAGTAAAAGTAGTATATACAGGCAGCAATGGCAGTGTTTATACCATGACTAATCTTTGCTAAGCAAAAGTAGTATATACAGGCAGCAATGGCAGTGTTTATACCATGACTAATCTTTGCTAAGTAAAAGTAGTATATACAGGCAGCAATGGCAGTGTTTATACCATGACTAATCTTTGCTGAGTAAAAGTAGTATATACAGGCAGCAATGGCAGTGTTTAGACTAATCTTTGCTAAGCCACACTCTAGTTGAGCTGAGTTGAGTTGCTGTTAAGTGAAGAATTGACATCGCAGCACTAAGAATATTCCCATAAGCGCTGCGTCCTCAACTTCAGCAGCCAGTGAAGAGTCCCAATTCAAATGGTGCCAGCAGCAATTTGACTATACGTCCTTCTTGCCTCTCCTCTGAGTGTAGACTGTTGACCAGATCCCATGGCCACTCCAAGCTGCACCATTCTCTCCAGACCGTGATGATCTATTTGTGCCTGTGAACCCTTTGAGGCACATTATGGCACAGCAAGATAATTCTGAACTTGCTCCCAAAGGGCCCTGACCACATCTAGCTTGTCATGCATCAGTACCCCCCCCCCCCCCCCCCCCCCCCCCCCCCCCCCCCCCCCCAATCCTGGTGCAGAACCAGCCAGTCTGCTGCTTGTTTATTTCGAACACAGGTGCATGCCCGAAAAAATAATCTCATCACTGCTAGGAATTGAACAGAGACCAGTGACTTGATAAACATGTGCACTAACTACCATGCTCCTACAGTTCCTAAGCAACAGTTATGTGAAGTGTAAAAAAAAAATTAAAAGCAAAAAAAAAAAAAAAAACACACACACACACAACTGACCAGTGACAATGTCAAAATAACCACGGCAAGTATCTGCAGGATCAGCAGGTGGCTCCACGATGAGCTGCCCACTGAGGGTTATACAGTCCTGACTTCTCCGATCATCTTCCCGCAGAAATATGAACAGGAACTTGTCTGTCAGGACGCACCAACGACGGGACCAAGTCTTCATACGTCCTCCCTTGCGCTTCAGCCATCCTCGTAAGTCTTCAGCCTTTGGGGGCGCACTCATTCTAGGGGTCAAGAGATTACAAAAGCAAAGTTTTCTCACAGTGTCAAGAGATTAAAGAAATAACCACAGAAACAAAGTTATCTCACAGAATATACTGCTACGTGTATGACATGTGCAAGGAGTTCCACATATACTAGATAATGGATTTTTTAGGACAGCTGAATCAAGAACCTAAGCAAACTAATGACAGTTAAACTGGCATGAATTCAAGACAGGTGAAGAAATAAGAGAAAGGTCTGAACAATCACTGATATTAACAGTTATCAGACAAGGAAGATGATCGTAGACTGGACACTGCCTGAGGAGAAGCAAACAGAGAATCACCAAAAAGAACTTCAAATGGGAAACAAATTGACTGAGAAGCATTCAATATAAATAAGACTAACATTGATAAGTTGTGGTCAAAGGTCCTGCACTGGATCCCATCCATGATACTGAAACAACTACACAGGATAGAACAGAATAAAAGGATAAACTGGGAGCCCAAAGAAACATCTAACGGCACAAGAGGATGATGAAAGTAACTATTTTCCTCCCAAGAACATGCATAATAAAACATGACACAATTTAATTCCAAAAAATAATCAGTAAACAAAATAATAATTTTTTTAAACTGACAATTGTACATGAGTCACGAATAAATTCATAAACAATGTATTAATCTTCTACTTCTTCTTCTTAAAGTCCATGCCATGTGGTGTTGGTAGTATTGTCTATCCACAACCTTCTTTTTCATGTACTATCCATTAACTCTGATATAGATGATCCATCCTCCATGCCATTGTGTCAAACTGTCCAGCATCTTTTCTCTCGGTCTCCCTCTGCCTCTCCTCCTCTCCAACTGTCACGATGTATTCCAGTTTTCTCCTTCTCATCACACGACAAGCTGTCACTTTCTGATATGTTATTAATCTACATTTTTTAATTGTTTCAAAATATATAAAGATTTCTGAAAGGGGTAAATGATAAACATGAACACGGTAATCCATCTTCTTCTCTTCAAACTTGTACCCCATCAAAGTGACGGGTGGAGATGTAACATTCATTGATGAGCTCTGTAAAGAACACCATTAAGGCTGATAATCATTTTTGTAATGCTGTTTTTAATGCCATCACTCCATATTTTCCAAGGTCTTCCACTCGCTCTATACCCGTTGTAACATTTTAGTGTGGCTCACTGTGACAGATAGTACCAGGGCATTCTTGTTAGGTGTCCAAACCATTTCATCTGTTGCTCTTTGATGACCTGAAAGACTGGCTTTATTCCTAGCATTCGTCTGATTTCGTGATTTTGTATTCTGTCTTTCCTTGAAACTCCTGCAGCTCTTCTAAGGCATTTCATCCCTGTTGTCACAATTTTACATTCATTGAAGGATATAAGCATCCACATTTGGCACTGACAGCATAGTGTTTTAAAGCATCAAATATAATAAACTACCCCTTCCCGAGGTGGGCAAGAACAGAGAAGATACTTTGGGCAGAAAGCAGAAAACTGCATGAGGTAGGAGAGCTGGCAGGAAACTGAGCTTCTTTCAGCTGGGCTGTGTAAAGGACCTGAGCTCAACCGCTGGTTTAATTACTTCTGCCCCACAGTCTCTGGTCAACTCATTCAGGCCACAAGTGTTTATTGTTTTCAAGCTCAAATCCTAGAGACAGAATGAGGTAAAATTACAAATGATCGGGACAAAAAAAAAGTCATATGGAGTCATAGAAGGATGGAGGGTATGAATCTCAGTCCCCCCGTGTGGGTTCTGCGGCCCTATTGTGGGGGAAAACAAGAATAGACCCACTGCCTCCCCAAAAGCCTGTCGTAAGAGTCGACTAACTGGGGAGCTTCCTTTGAAGTCAGAGTGCATCTGCCTAAGAGGCAGGGAACCAGCAGTCTGCATTCAATTGAATCAGATCTGTAAAACTGTTGCACACGCAACATTCAGGTTCTAGAGCATGACTGCAGTCCAGAAGTGGACGAACAACCAGAACTTTATGCCAGAGTGTACAGCTGGTGAACGCGAAGAAGAAGAAGAAGAATCCCGGTCAGAGGAAAAGGCAGGTGTCAACCACTATGAAAATGAACACAAGATACTAGGATTCCTTTAGGATGACATTTATGAGAAAGGGTAACCAGCAACTGACTCAGAGTATTTCCAGTACACTGATAAAAGCAGCATTCTGCAAAGGATATGCTAAATTAAAATTAAACTCACTGAACTGGCTGCTAAAGATAGGGACAGCTCGCATGTGGCAATGTCCTGAGTGCTGCGGTATCAGTCCTTAACTCAATTCAACTAAACCCATCACAGAGGCCATACAGCCCTGTGGGAACATGGGCAAAACAAGAATGAAAACAATGGTGACAGGAAATGAAAGCAGCAAGGTAGAAAAAATTGGCAAGATGATTGATTGATTAACTGCATTCAGGAACTGTTTTCCCTGCACTCGAAACTATCCTTTTTGTGTTCAGATCTTCTCCTTTGTCAGATGACACTAGGAGGATCTTAGCCCAAGCTCCAGAGATTTAAAAAATAAAAATTAGAAAGCACAACAAATGCTAGAAAGAGAAAGGGAAATGACCATTAAAAAGAGCAATGATCTTTTTTTTTCTTTTTTATGCAGGAAGACAGAAGACGATGAGAGACATGAACAGACACATAAACACCCAGAATGAAAGAGTGAGGGGAAAGAGATACGAGATAAAGAACAAAGAAATTAAAAAAATCAAAATAAAATTTTTTTTACAGTTGAAAAATATATTTTCTCTACCAAGTAGCAAATGAAATGTAAATATAACATGAGAAAAAATTATAAACAGAAATGTTATCTTTGTCTTCCCCCGTGTGTGTTCCAGGGCCCCACTGGTGGGGGGGGCTGGGGGGGGATGGGGACCCACTGCATGCTCAACAAGCATGTCACAAAAGGTGACTAATGAGAGGATTTCCCTCTGAAGTCGGAGCACATCTGCCTGAGAAGTGAGGAAACAACAATCTGCTATACAAATAAACTAGATCTGTAAAACGGGTGTGCACGCAAAATTTAAATTTGAAACAAGACTAAACACCAAAAGTCGAAGAAAAATAGGAACTTTCCGCCGGCGTTTACATTCAGTGAATGCTAAGAAGAAACAGTTACCTTTAAGTAACTGGTCCTAAAAGGGCAGTCAAGAATAGTAACACTGCAATATTTCATGCATGTCATAAGAGGTGGCTAAGGAAGACTGGTATCAGATTGCTGGTCACCTCATCACAGAGAAATCCTCTCTGCAAAATCTAAGCAATGAGTAAGCAGAAGTTGCTTGAGGGCTTCTTCTCCACTCGGAGATGGAGGAGGAAGAGAAGGAGGAGGAAGAGAAGGAGGAGGAAGAGACGGAGGAGTAGGAGAAGAAGGAAAAGAAATGGAAAAAAACAAAAAGAATTTAAAACAAAATAACTCTATTAACCACAACTACATACCTTTCTGAGAGGAAGAAGTTGGTGAGGTCAATGTTCTGTTACCCATGCCGCACAGCAACATATGCCAGGTTAGCACTTCGGTATTGTAAGCAATTCTGCCACAAGACCATATCCAGAAAAGTCAGTCTTCTGCTACTTTTCCTGTAATATATGTCTTTCTTTAATTTGATGACGGCAAATCAGACAAGACAATTAGTAGCCACAGAAATAAGATGTCTGAGAAGGGCTGCAGGAATGACTGGAAAAGATACAATTAGGAAAAAGAATAAAAGATAATACCTTATGACAACATATCATATTGGGCAAAAACAAAAAGAGAATACCTTATGACAACATATCATATTGCGCACAAACAAAAAGAGAATACCTTATGACAACATATCATATTGCGCACAAACAAAAAGAGAATACCTTATGACAACATATCATATTGCGCGCACAACAAAAAGAGAATACCTTATGACAACATATCATATTGCGCACAAACAAAAAGAGAATACCTTATGACAACATATCATATTGCGCACAAACAAAAAGAGAATACCTTATGACAACATATCATATTGCGCACAAACAAAAAGAGAATACCTTATGACAACATATCATATTGCGCACAAACAAAAAGAGAATACCTTATGACAACATATCATATTGCGCACAAACAAAAAGAGAATACCTTATGACAACATATCATATTGGGCACAAACAAAAAGAGAATACATGATGACAACATATCCTATTGCGCACAAACAAAAAGAGAATACCTTATGACAACATATCATATTGCGCACAAACAAAAAGAGAATACCTTATGACAACATATCATATTGCGCACAAACAAAAAGAGAATACCTGATGACAACATATCATATTGCGCACAAACAAAAAGAGAATACCTGATGACAACATATCATATTGCGCACAAACAAAAAGAGAATACCTGATGACAACATATCAAATTGGGCACAAACAAAAAGAGAATACCTGATGACAACATATCATATTGCGCACAAACAAAAAGAGAATACCTGATGACAACATATCATATTGGGCACAAACAAAAAGAGAATACCTTATGACAACATATCATATTGCGCACAAACAAAAAGAGAATACCTTATGACAACATATCATATTGCGCACAAACAAAAAGAGAATACCTGATGACAACATATCATATTGCGCACAAACAAAAAGAGAATACCTTATGACAACATATCATATTGCGCACAAACAAAAAGAGAATACCTGATGACAACATATCATATTGCGCACAAACAAAAAGAGAATACCTTATGACAACATATCATATTGTGCACAAACAAAAAGAGAATACCTAAAAGAGCAAATAAAGAAGAAGAGAAGAATTTTTAAAAAGACAGTACTACTGCATGCATCATGATCTTAAGATCTCCAACAGAAAGCATAAATTGGAGTGACATCAATGAAGATATGACACTTGATGATAACAGTGATATATAACTAAGTGTTGACACATTAGCTTTTCTATTCTGAATGACTAAGCCTCACACACACAATAACTGTTTTTAATGGCCTTATTATACCCCTTAATGAGGTAGTAAAAGCAAATAGACAGGGGGTGACATTTATATAACCTTGCTGTATAGCTAGTGATGTTACCATGAATCCCACCCACAACAACAAAAAACAATCACATAACCTTACAAAGGATTTGAACTTAAGTCTCCCAAATAAAAGAGTCCAGCATTCTAACCAACTGATCAGATACATAGTTGAGAATCTATTATACTTGCTTTTCAATATACCCTAACATCATATTGAATAATAAAAATATTCTAAAAGAATTACATACATAATATGACTTTACTCCTCAGGTATCACAACAGCCATACTGCAACTGTTACTGCTACCTATGGAAATTTCTTTCTATGTAAAAGAATGAATGGACACAAAGAGATGTTTCCCCTGGATGGATATAATTCAAATGGATTCCTAATTTTAGATACTGAATGGGAGTATTTATTATCCACATCTGAGAAGGACACAGCATCACTTGTTAAACATCTATGCAGACAATTTTGAATGTTTTTTGTCACCAGAGGATTACGCAAGGACAGTGTGGGCTTGTTATCAATGGGCTGTCCATGAGTCAGACAAAATCAATATAGGTTTGGCTTGGTTTTTCCATATATTCTGTGAGTGATAAAAGGAGTATTTTCCCTACTGCAAAACTTGATAAACCCGAGGTACTAAAGGTAACTGGATGAGGACTTTACTATTGTCTTTATTAGGTTTCATAGCGCAATGGATAGCACATAAATCTGCCAGAACTGTTGTGAAAGATATAAATCCAAACTAAGTTTAAATTTAAAAAAAATTTTATAGGACTTTTTGTGGCCATTACCTGAGAAGTTTAGGTATCCAGTATCACTATCCAAGAGATCAGAGGGATGGGTGATTTTCAAAATAATGGTTCTTTTAATGCCCAACCCTATACCAGGATTCAAATTCAGCAACTTCTTAGCCTCAAGGGATTCTTTTGTTTTCCCCATTATCTGAGAAGCTTAGGTATCCAGTCTGACTATCAAAGAGATCAGAGGGATGTGTGATATTCAAAACAAGGGTTCTTAAAAAATTGCTCTATGCCAGTATCCAAACTTAGCAACTTCTTAGCCTGAAACAGGCATACAATTTCAGCAATGATAGCCTCAATGTCTAAGGACTTCTTATTCTTCGCTGTAAACTCAAGGAGAAAGTCCTGGTTGTTCATCCACTTTTGGACACTGGTCATCAACTAGAACGTAAGTTTTTCTTGTACATTTATTTTACAGATCTGGCTTATTTACATGCAGATTGCTGGTTCCTCGGCTCTCAGGCAGATGCACTCCAACTTAAAAGAAAACACTCCTAATTATTAACCTCTTAGGACATGTTTATGGCATAGGTTGTGTGTGTGTGTGTGTGGGGCTGGGGGGAACAGTTCATCTATTTTTTCCCCCACACAATGGAGCCCTTGAATCCACACAAGGAAATGTCTAAGGACAATATGATTAATATCAAAATACTCTCTCTCTCTCTCTGTGTGTGTGTGTGTGTGTGTGTGTGTGTGTGTGCATGCGTGCGTGCATGTGTGTGTGTATAAGTAAAGTAAAGGACCTTTTCCAGCCTTTAGGCATATTGGGCATCATCATCAGGTGCCTTGCCGACTGGCGTGGGCGATCCCGCCTCTCCATAATCCACGATCTCCTGCAGCATGTATCAGTTCATGTGCCGACACACCTCCATGCCATGCAACAAGACTGTCAAGCATCTTCTCTCGTTGTCTTCCTCTATCCCTCCTTCCAGATCTTTCCAGTGGTTACAACATGTTCTATTTTCTCTCTTCTCATATTGGGCAGACAGGGCTAGAACTATACTTTACTGACCAATGGTCACTAGCTGAGTAATGTGGTCAGCACCACACCAGCCACCTTTACTTCCCAGGACTGTGTCTGGTGCCTATTTTAAGATGGGTCGACCTGGGAGCCATGGTCCTCTGAAAGAAAAGTTCAGCTTTGTCAGGACCCCAAACCCATGACCTTCTGATTTGCAGGTGGGTATCTAGTTGCTACACCATTTTATATATATAAGAATTTGAGTATATGAATTATTTTTATTCCCTTTTTTTTTTTTTTGCCATTTTATCCTGCAGTGGATAAATACTCTCAACCAATTCATGCCAAACCATTCTGTCAGTAGCCATTTCCCCCCATTCTTCCCCCCCCCCCCATTTCATTATCTGGTCCCCATGACTCCTTTTCTTCTCCACGTCTTGTTTCACCACTTCAGATGCTAAAAGAGATAAAAGGTTCTGCTTTTTTTGCTTTTGTGGCCACCTCGATGATGAATACACTGTATGGCTGTAGAGTTTTGTTGATATTATCTTTCCATCTTGTCTGTAGTCTACCGCGTGCTCTACATCTCTTTCCTTTGTTTGGTGTAGGCCTTGTCAAAATGTTTGCGGTTTGAACAATGGATCAACATTATGGCACAACGGTAGTAACCCATAAGTGCTCCACTCTACTTCTAACTCAAGTCTGAGTCAGTGCAGTGCACGGGCTCCATAGCACCAGCAAGAATCCTGAAATATTTTGTGTAGATTTTCAACTCCAAATTTTCCTCGTTAGGCTACTTTTTTTTATTTCCAACTGACAAGGAATTTTTTTTATGTGCGCAACAATACACACGGGCATCCAATCTCACAACCAGTAAAAATCGACATCACAGCACGTGGGACACTCCCATAAGTGCTCCATCCCCATCTTTAGCAGTAAATGAAGGGTTCCAATTCTAATGGTACTATTTTTTTGGGTACTAGTTACTGTCTGATAGTACATCCCCCATTCTGTTGAGTGTTGAGCATCCGCCAGATCCCCCTGGTAACACAAAGCTACTCAACTTTAAAACTGCCTAGTAAAACTAGTGGCACACTACTGAATGTAAAACTGCCTAGTAAAACTAGTGGCACACTACTGAATGTAAAACTGCCTAAACAAAACCACAAACTAGCAAACTACAGAATGTAAAATGTGGCTCAAAAGTGTGTTTGTGGAAAAGGGGAGGGGGGGGGCATATTTATAAGAACCATTGTTTTTACTATCACACATCCCTGTGATCTCTCAGAGTGTGTGTGCGTTAGACGAAACGTTCAGTTAGATTAGATTACAATTTGTACCCCACTAGGACATCACACAAGTGATAAACACCCGACGACACAAAGTGCCACTATGTGGATGAGGATCACCCGTAGAGAAGTCCCAGGAACCACGTTCAGCCATTAGACCATATTTATGGTCGGGCTATATATATTGCGGCCCCTGGCAAGAGCCAGGGTGGGGCTTAAAAATAATGAAAAAATTGCATCTTACAAGGAGATGACTAGGTTATAACGTTCAGTTGTATTAGTAGTGTTATTTATGCGAGTCATTTCCACGTTTCCAATCCCTGGTTGGAGATTTCGTCACATTTTATGTAGTTTACTATTAAAAGTTATTTAGCACTTCTTATCAGTTGACCGACTGCAGTCACCGCCTATCAATGTCCTGACCAGTAAAACCGCAAACAGGCAAACAATGTTGGGGTTTATTTCTAACGTCTTGCAACTAAATAACAATTAAACTACTTGACTTCAGTTGCCTTGTGTGTACCAGACCGTGCAGAAGTCAGAAGACAACAAACAAACAAGCAGTCAACGCCACAACACACACCAATTTCATTATGCATTCTTGTTAGCTTGCTTAACAACAAACAGTATTTTTATATAAACAATATAGCTAACTTTCAGTGATTATTCATAACATTTATTTGTCCACCAACGGCTTGCGGGAAAACAAAAATTTAAAAAAATAATTGTTTGACAAACTTACACGTCCGTTATGTTTTGTACTACAGCTTTTCACTTCCGTTTCTGGCCCGGTAGCCTTGTGGTCGGCCCGCCCTGCCTGCCCAGCTCAGCCTCCCTGCCCAGCTCACCTCCCTGCCTGCCCAGCTCAGCCTCCCTGACTGCCCAGCTCAGCCTCCCTGCCCAGCTCACCTCCCTGCCTGCCCAGCTCAGCCTCCCTGACTGCCCAGCTCAGCCTCCCTGCCCAGCTCACCTCCCTGTCTGCCCAGCTCAGCCTCCCTGCCTGCCCAGCTCACCCCAGGCGTCAGGTGTTGCTTGCTTGCACTATAAGAATTTAGAATGTGTCTAAAACACAATTTCAGTTTCGTTAAACAAAATATGATTACTGAGGTTCAGGCAAAAATTAAATACAGATGAAATTATAAATAGGGCACCAACATAAATCAACAATGAAGTAGTAAAAATAATTTCAACAACGATATGCTGTGTGGGGACGTATAGTTTTTTTATTTTGTTTATTTATATTAGATAATTATTTCAATTACTTTTGATTATTGAATATTGCAATGATATAAACTATAAAGAATGTCGGGAAAAAATAGAAAAGAACCCCTGAAATTAATCTCATAGGCGTGATTGTAAACTGTATATGAGAGTTATCAATTACAGAGATTCTGAAAAAATTTGGAATGAAAAAGTTTAAAGAAATTTTCAAGAAAAAAAAAGGAAGAAAGAGGGGGGGGGGGGGGGGAGAAGAGACGAATGAAATAGTTCGGCTTTAAAAGGGTATACGAATTTTTAAAACAAAAACTGTACTGGAGAAACAGTTAAATGCAAGCAAGACGTAGACACTGTAACAAGTGGGAAAATAATACCAAGAGGCTGACGACCAGCCGTCTAAGAGAGTGAACAGCCAGGGCGAGAGACAGAGTGTTGTAAAGACAGTGCGGCCAACCTTCATTGTGGAGTCGGCAACTTACTGATCGAGTAACAATCTATGCAATATAAAATAGCAAAAGTATGAGTAGTGGCATAGGAAGGGAGTGCGGGCCTCCCGCGGTGTTAACACTGAAAAGGTGGCAAAATGGCGAAAATATGTTTTTAAAATAAAATAAGGACCAGTTCACGTTTCCCGGCCTATCTACATACTTTCTTGGTCTGATCTAAGTTTAAAGGGGTGTCCTGTTGTACTGTTTTATTCTAAAAGAGTCTCTCTTGTGACTTGGGCTCAGGCTGTGGGTAAAGGGGGGGGGGGGGGGGGGGGGGGGGTTAAGTTAGGGCCAGTTCTAGCTTTTCTGGGGCTGTTGAAAGCTGTGTCGTTGTGTAGTACAGAATACGCAACATCGGCGCTGATGTAACTGGAGGCAAGACAATGTGACACCCCTCTGACGTAGAACAGTTTGAGAAAGTATGAATGACAAGTCAGGCAGTGTATAGATGGACCGGGAAACGTAACTGGACCTAAAATAATATATGGGGGGTGGGGGGGGTAAGGGGGGGGGGGGGGTAAACGAGTCGTCTTAACAACATTATGGGTCTGAAACAAACCAGTGTGATGTGACCCCTAGAATAACTACTCACAGGAATTATTATTTATGGGAGCAAGTCACTTGGCACATACAGATTAACCGACTGGCCTTTGCTCGTAGGGTCCAGGGGCAAGTGCCCACACGTTAAGATGGTGTGGAGGGGGAGGGGAGAGGGTATTTTCTTACGTCCTTCTTAGGACGTTATTTTTTGTTATTTGAAGCCCCACTCTGGCTTTTGCCAGGGGCCGCAATATAGGCAGGTCATCATTATGGCCAAATGTCTGAACGCGGTTTCTGGGACCTCTCCACGGTGATCCTCATCCGCATGGTGGCACTTTGTGTCATCGGGTGTTTATCGCTTGTGTGATGTCCTGGTGGGGTAAAAAGCCAAGCCAAGCCAGGGGAGAGGGTGAGACAGGTGTTTTCCTCACAGGGTGCTGGCTAACCTTGCTATGCCACTGCGTATATCTGAAAACAAACATATTCACAGGGTAGTAGCAAAAACAATGGCATACTATCGAACGTAAAATGTGCCTAGAGAGACCACAACAGCCAAAAAATGTTGGAGTTGGTTCTGCAACGTCCTGTAAAGGATACGCAAATAACTAACTAAGTGGCAGAACTGGGTTGGTTGAGATTCAATGCTCCACTGGAGGATAAAGGACAGAAGTAGTAGTAGCAACAGCAAGAGCACCACCAGCAGTAGCAGTATCGTTAATATCAGGTTCAGCACTCTGTGTTATAACTGTCTTCTTCTTCTTCTTCTTCTTCTTCTTCTTCTTCTTCTTCTTCTTCTTCTTCTTCTTCTTCTTCTTCTTCTTCTGCTCCTCCTCCTCCTCCTGCCTTTCTAAACCCCCGTGAAAGATAGGCCCTCAGCCAACTCACGCTAAGTTGTTCTGTTCATCGCTATCACATGCAGCCCTACCCATGTCCTCCCTATCTCTTTAACCTTACTCTCCAGCTCCCTTGTCCATCTGTTTTTTTTTATCTTCCTTTATTCCTATGCCCCTGTGGGTTCCAGTGCAAAGAAATTTTAGATATACTGTTGTCAGATTTTCTCAGCGTTTGTCCAATCCAATGCTAGCGTCTTTTTTTCACCTCTTGGTGTACTGGAATTAGTTTAGTTTTCTCCCAAAGCTGGACAGTAATGATTCTATCATACCATTCAGTTTCCTCTATTCTGCTCTGGCACCTATTGTGTATTAGTAATTGCCTTAGTCGTTCTCCGTATTTCCGCTCCACACAACAGGATGATCTGACATTAGAATTAAAAATTTTAAGTTATGTATTAGTTTTAATTTCTTTTGACACCCACTTGGCATCTAACTACAACCTTCTGTTTGTGTATTTTCAACCAATTCTGACACAGATTATTCTCCATGCCATGATGTTCAGCATCGTCCCTCGGTCTCCCTCTGCCTTTCTTTCCCATAACTTCCCTACTGTCACGATGTACTCCCGTTTTCTCCTTCTCATCACATGACCAAAGAAGGTAGATCGTCTCATTCTGATATCGGCAAACAGTTCTCTTCGTGAGTCAGTTTCTACTTCAATACATCTTTATTACTCTTTTTATCTGACAAGGGTATTATCATCATTCGTCTAAAAAACCACAGCTCCGCAGCTTCCAAATAATGTCTCACAAATTGACCAACTATCCATGATTCCCTTTATTATATCAGATAGTATGTGTGTGTGTGTGTGTGTGTGTATTACACAAAGTGTAATTCAGTTGAAACTAGACCTATATATCCCAAAAGAGTATTCATTGACGATGCAATTGCCACCATATACAATCGTTTGTAACCTTTCGAGTTGAACGGGGTATTATTTGTGTAACTACTACTAGACCTCTACATACTGTCTCCTCACAGTAGACTGCAAATATGTATATTTAACAATGTATATTTTTCATAATTAATGTAACAGAAATATAAACAATACAATGTTTGGCACAACATTTTGAACGACTAAAATTAAAATGGTCTGGGTGGAAAAACGATAATCAGAACTACACACAGAGTGTTGACGTCAAGCGCAGCAATCATTCCTCATTGATGAGTGGACCCCAGTTGACTACCGAACGTGAATTGCTTTCATCTCTGACTCATTGGGATTGATTTATTGTGTCCACCTCCCTGTTTTCGATCTAAATACCCCCACTGGAAAGATATGATGCTGAGTAAGTATTAATACGTTCATATGAAAGGAGAATACAAATACTGTCGTTAATAAAATCGTTTTATCGAAATTGCTGCTATTTC